>CM057818.1:52244375-52374375 GCA_030067965.1 Latrodectus elegans | reverse complement strand
TAATCATATTCCTAAAGAGTTATTGGCATTTAATAATAAGCATATTTAAATTTGCTTAAACATTTGCATCAAGTGATTTATGTTTAAAGTTATCAAATCAATGACAGTGAAAAATATAGGAAGATTTAAAAAAAAATATTAAATTGTGGAAGAGAGAAGACTTCAAGAAAATAATCGAGTGTTTTCGATATGAAAGTGACATATGTTGAACATCTGATTTAATTTGTACACAAGAAATAATATTTACATATTATTTCTTGTTTGTTATTTAATATTTTAATATGGCATAGTTGCAAAATTTCTTTTCAAGACAATTTTTACAAACTAGTAAATATTTGCATAAGTATTTTTGAGCAAATAATCATTTTTAGTTAAATAGTAAATTTGGAGTCATTTAAATTTTTATTAATTGAGATAGATAAGAAGTATGAAAACAAAAATAAAACGGTATAGAATATTTAATTCTTTCAATGCTCATTTGGAAAGCTATTAAATAACTTCTTTAATTTTATATATTACTCTAAAAGCAAATGATTATCAAATTTTCTTTTTGAGATCTTAAAATTAACTGAATTATAACTAATATAAATTTGAGTCTTAACATGATACGTTGAATAGATTGTGGTAGCCATGTCCTCCAAGTGAAATGATACTTCTGTGGTAATAGGCCAAGTATTAGGGGTCTTCTGCTTGGTCCTTGCTTCAAAATCACAAAGACTCCACTCGGCTGCTTTTATCTAACTGATTAAGCCGTACTAGGTATATTAAAGCATGCTAGCGCAACAACAACAATAACATCTCATAATTTACAATTTGAGTTTGGATAAATATTTTATATTTTTTTCATCATGTAGTAAGAGAGTTAATTTCATACCATTTTTCTCTATTATTCTTTTCTACCATGCTCTTTTATTTTCACTGAGCAGCACATTTTCAGCATTTATAAAAAAAGCTAAAGGAAATAAGAATTTCGAATTTTGCAACATCAAACAGAACTGTTGTGCAAATGGATAAATTTAGCAAAGGAAAATACATAAATAAGAATTATTGGAAATAATAATTTTTTTCTTAAAACCATTTGAAAAAGTATTTATAATATTTAAAAGCACCAGGCAAAAACATCTACAATTTTGTCTTAAAGTATTAGACAAAAACGTTCGCAAGTTTACCTGAAAGCATAATGTAGGGAAAAGGAAACTTTAATATCGTTTTTTAAAGAACACAAAATCTCTGAATCTCTATTTTCTTTGAATATTAATTCTTTTCTTTTGATTGTTTACATTTGTTATGAATTATGTATATGGAAATAAAAAATATTATTGTAAATGTAAATATTTTAGTTTCTTTTGTTTAAAAACACACATAACTTTTATTCCTGTTTGATCGTTATGGGAAATAAGAGTGAAATAAAAATTAAACCACCAGATCTTGAAATGTTCTTTTTTTTAAAAAACTCCTAACTGAGCAATGATATTTTAGCTACTTTACTGTTAACTGATTTTGTGCCAGATACCATTTTTTCATCTAAAGTAAACGAAATATAAATTACTTAAAGCTAATTGTAAAACGGTTCTGTTTTTGTACTCCATTAAACAGACCATTTTCTTAGGCAAATTTTGTTCTTGTTATTAGTTTCTCAGGCTTTGTAAATAGAATTTTTTTAGCCATATCAAGTTTTATGTAGGCGAGAAAACAATCAGCATTCTTTCTAGGCATTTACTTATAAATAAAGTAAATTTGAGTGATTTTATGTCACGTGAGAAATAAAATGGAAACAAATTTTAAGTGGAATAAATTTAATTTAGAGCAATAATTCAAATAATTTAAAGTTGATCTTTTATTTTACTGTCGTTTATGGAATATATGAAATTTTAGTTCGTGTTTAATATTTGTTGTTAAAATATCATTACAATTAATAATTTCTCTGAAATACCAACTGCAAATGTTATGTTAAAAATTGATAGTAACAAGCAACCTTTAATTTGGTATTACATATCAAAAAGTTTGATGGATTAAAAACAGCTTAAATATATTAAATTTCCATTTGCTTTTGAAGATAATGTTTCTTAGATAATGAGTCGTATTCGCTTTTTTTTCAAAGGATAAAATGTGGAAAACTCTTAAGTAAAAAACCAAACTAAATGCAAGCAGAAGGCAAAAATAAAACATGCATTTAGTGTTGTTTGACAGCGGATTGAATTAAACCCAGCACCTTCCAATCCGAACATCATAATTCTATTCTTGTCAAAATTTGCCAGTTATAAGGAATTGCAATTGAAATATATATGAGATTATTTGTGTTTGAAAATTTTTTCACTTACTTAATGATTTCCCTCTATTAAATTTTTAATTCCTTGACTATTAAAACTATCAATTTTATTACATTTTCTAATCCCTTGGGCAATTTTAAGAAAAATGTTTACTGTTGAAAGTTAAATATTTTTCAAATAAACTTCACTTGGGGTAGTTTAGAAAAAATGCAAATTTATTAAAGAAATAAAGAAAGGCCTTATCATAATAATAGAGAAATATTATGACTCAATTTACTAACTAAAATTTTTCATATAAAAATATATTGTAAATAATTACTACTTTAAATTTCCTCAGCTGGAAATAGGAAAAGGCATTTTCAAACATAAAAAAACACATAGAAATTCTGTAGTAAATTTCTAATTGGTAATTAAACAAAGTGAGTCAACAATTCTAGATATTTTTGTTTTTACATTCAAAGTATATATGGACAATTCATATACTTTTATAATTTTCCGAGATTAAAGTATAGGTTAGTCAATATACTTAATTGATCATCTAGGATCTGTTGTAATGCATTATTGTTTCTCCGAATGATCATTGTGGTCTGATTTCTGGAAATACTAAAATGGTTAGTGGAAACCATCATCAAGTGATGAAACTTGAGTGTTTCAGATGAGGCTCTAGTAATGAGGGAAAGGAGAATTGTTTATTTATATTGATTCTTTCAATATGATGGTGGATTTCAACAGCGTCTGAGTTTTTCTTTTTGAAGATACAAAATGCGATATATCCAATTCACAACATAAACATGAGATATTGATTGAATTATTTTTTTCAAAGTAAACGATCGTATGTTTGATTTATAATATTATTGAGCAATGGGAGATTGATGTTGAATTTGTACTTTCTGTATGCGTAACTGATAAGTTAGATGATTGAGAATTTTGGGAAATTTCTTTTTTGCTTTTACTCAACACTAATGCAATGCAGTATTTAAAGAAGTAGTCAAAGTTAATAAAGAAATGACAATGCTTAGTATAGTTTACAGTTGCTTACAGGCTTTAGGATGTTTACTATGCAGTGACAATTTTAATGTTAAAGAATGGATTTTACTATAACATAAATATGATGAAAAAATTCTGATTTTCACCCTTAATTATTTACTTATGTATGTGCTTATTTAATTAATTAAAAAAACATTACTCTTGGGAATTATTTTAAAGCTAAAGGAAATTAAATTTTGACTTTAAAAAAAAATAAAATGTTCTTAATTTATAATGTCATTATATTAAACTGAAATTAGTTTTGCGCTAGATTGATCTGAAAATTAAAAATAAGATCTGAAAGCTAAAGTTTTTAATTAATTAAAAAAAATCAGTTTAACTATAAAATCGTATCATAATTTATCACATTAAAAATTAGCATATCACGTGAAAAATAAGTTTTAAAAAACTTTGGTAAACAATAAAAAAAGTTTCGAGTTGTTTCTATTATTTATTATGTATATACTGATTGATCTGAGAATACTTGCTTTGGTGTGGCTGTTGACTACTCTTTTGACATCTTCAATCTTGCAAAACTTCCTAGTGACTGGTCAGATAATTTTAAAGAGGAAATTTTTGCAATTTTATAGCTTTTAGAGATTTTTGTACAATCACTGAGCAAAATATTGTCCTTTTTAAAGATTTTCAAACTGCAATTAAAATCATTTCTGATTACAAACCTGACTCATCAGAACTTGAATTTAAATACAAGCAAATTATTGATTTACTTCTCAACAATGAAAGAGAGGTTGTCCTTCACTGGATCCTCTCCCATTGCACAAAAACCTTAACTCGCCAAAGAAGTTTTGACACTCCATCCCCCTTATCTCCTAATGCCTCTTCTAATGCCCCATGTCTCCTAATGCCTCTTTCATACACCAAGTGACTTCTCAGGGACACAATTCAACAAAAAGAATTCATACTCTTACTGGGTTGGCTGATGGTAACTCTAAGGCCTTCTTATTCTTTAACCAAAAACGGGCTCAACTGCTTTTTTCTCCCTAGGATTGAAGCAGTGCCATGTTTTAGAATTATCACCAGACATTATTATTTGCAGACACATCTTCTCCAAATTTGCATGCCGACTTTTCTCTCTGCTTTCCCTGTGACACCATAAATACGAACTCTTTTTAGTTACCCCTTTCTTCTACTTGTTCCCTTTCAAGAGGATCGTGTAATCCTTCCTCCTGCAACTCCTACGCAGGCAGTCAAATGGTTAGTGCTCTTGCCTACGATTCAACAGTTCATTTTTTTTTCAAATTCTACCATCAGCTTGGATGTTTGTAGTGTTTCACAATCCACTTTAAGCCCTAGGTCCCTGTCTTATTATCCATAGTGTGCTAAAAGTGACCGTTGAGCAACAGCAAACGAACCAAAAACTTGCAAGTTCTATTTACAAAATGTACTAGAATACAATACGTCTTATGTCCGAGAATATGTTAGCGGGATCATTTTTTTTAAAAACAAAGTATACCAATCATTTTTATGAAGTAAAAACATACTATTTGTTAATTGCAGATTTCTTTTAATGATTGAAAATTGAAAAAGACAAATTTATGAAGTCCAGTATGTTTTCAATGAATAATTTGGAAGATTGATGATATTTAATCTTTAATGTTTTGTTGGAACAATAATTTTGTTATATACTAAATTTACATAGAGAAAAATGGTGATGGATTTCTTTAATATTTGCGGAACACTGAGATAAATCTAATTTTGTTATTATACGCTGTATAAGTTTCTCCGATGTCTTATTTTTTGAATTTATTTTATTATTATAATGCACCGTTTTGGGTGCCAATATCTTGTTTCTAATGATCCCGCATTCTTTCTCTTAAATTTATATGTAATACTTTTTCTTAATTTTCATTATTGGCAATTTTTACTCAATGAAGCACTATAATTTTTTATATTAATGTTCAATGCACAGAAAAATGAGCTTAGAATGCATTTTCTCATATTTTTAAATTTATCATTGTGTTATATTTTCATTTCATGTATCAAAATTTTACAAAATTATCTAAAGTCAAAGATAGTCTATTTTTAGTTTAAATGCTCTTTTTTATACAGTAACAATGAATGAGTAATAGAGTTTTTTATTATTATGATCTTATTAAATATAATAATAAAAATTTTTAGTCTTAAGCTTTTTATTTGATTTTTACCTAATAAGAGTACAAGTTGTAAAAAAAGTAATTTTAGAAAATTTATAATATTGAGAGTATAATTAATTTTAAGAAGTAATGTGTGGTTTCAAATATATTTAAAAGAACTTATAGTTAAATTTTACTGTAATATTGCATCCAATAATTCTAAAGTGTTTATTCCTCTACTCTTGATTTGTATACTTTAAATGTTTTAAAAGATAATATCAAATAAAATTTTTCCTTTATTAAATATATCTTATTGGTATAACGTCATTAAATTTTATCACATTATTTTACGTTATAACATCTTTATCATTTTATCCAGCATATCAGTAGATTTTATATGTGATAACAGGCTTTTTTTTGAGGAGTTTATATATATTGTTACAAATTAATAAATAATTATTGTATATGTCTTAAAATATCTCAGACAGATCGAAAATACTCACATTTTGGGCAAAAATTGCGGTATTTAGAAGTGTTATACGTTAAAAGCGGGTTTACTATTGATTTAGTGATGTTTTGGCGAGAAAACTTGGCGACTTGGCGAGAAATAGATATTTTTGGAAACATCCATCACCTAAGCTCTAAGACCAATATTTAACGAGATAGCCTAGAAGCTTCCAGAACCTTGGCGAAATTGGTAGATTTCCACGCCAAGTCAGGTATAAATACCGCAGCCCGACATAGAAGGAGTTTAGTTTTTGTGGAGACAGTCAGTGAGTGAAGACAATTAGTCGTGACTGCTAGTCTAGAAGAGTCAAATGGAGCTGTATAATAGTGATTGTTACAGCTGGTATAACAAGTGGAATTTTTTTTTTTTACGAATAAAAGTCTTTTGTTCATTGAGTGATTGATTTCTTATATATTTCCAAGGTTCGGGGTATGTCGGGATGTATTGTCCCTTTATACCCAAGGAACCTGCCGGAAACAGAGACCTCTTTGCCTCCGAGTCGTTGCCCCGGGTGCACCACAGGGGATGGACCACCATCGCACCTTAGATGCCGAGATACATATGAAGAATGGTAGACAAGCAGGATTACTAGCCGAGCACAACCGAATTTATTAACAAACGATGTATCCCGGCGACACATAACAACCACGTCTTACTCGGGAGTCGAACCCGAACTCACCCAGCAGAAGCCGAGGGCTGTAACCACCATTCTGGCTGGGCGACTTATATATATTTATCAAGACTTATATATATATGTTTGAAAAATGATCTAAAACTTACGAATTATCATAACTAATTGAGCATAATCAATTGAGCAATAATTGATTGAGCAAACTGGCATCTACGAAATGATATTACGAAAATAATTTGGTGCTTGAAAAATCAAAATATTCTTGTAATTTTGAGAGAAATTTAGTTTTTAAATTGCTTTTTCTATATGAAAAAAGTTATTATAAATAGTAAAATAATTTATTTCATATAGAAAATGTGTGTGCAAAGTAATCTTTTATATATAAGCAAAGTAATAATTAATATAAAAGTAATCTTTTATTTTCCCAAAATATTCATTTTCATCATAGATATCTTATTTAGAAAATTAATAAAGGGATAAAAGTAAAATATAATAATAATATCAAAATATTACATTATGTATAAAAAGTTCATGAATATAGGAAATAAAAATTGACAGTTATTTTTTAAAGCAAACTAAAAATGCACTTTAATTTGTTTTACAAAATAAGTATCAGAAAGATTAAATATAGACGGATGGAGTGCTCACATAATTTTCTTGCATTTGAAACTATAATTTTAAGTTGTTTACATTTTTAAAAACATGATGAAAATAATTTAAAAATAAGCTATAAATTTAAAAGTAAGTTAATAGTAAGTTAAGTAAGTGTAAAAGTAAGATTCAAAATTCTTTACATTAAGTTTCCTTTGTAATTTAATTGAATTTATCTTTTATAAATTCCTATAAATTTTGCATTAGATGAAATATATACACTTCCTAAATCTGAATTATAATTAAAATCTTCTATCATGACCCTTAATGGGATGTAAAACAATAAGCAGTTTGAATACACAATTTTATATTTTGTATAAATAACTATTGGATACAGATGTGTTTGTGCTTTAGAGTGCGTTTGTATTGACACATTATCCTTGTATTTAATTCAACTCCTTTTACAAATATGATATTTAAGCAATATTTCATCAACTTTAAAAAACTCTATGTTTTATATTCGTTTAACAATTAAGATAAGCGATTGTTTCCTTGAATGAAACAAATATTTTGTTAATTAATAAAAAATATATATAAGATAAGTGTATTGTATCTGAAATGTAATAAAATTTTCATGACTTTCGATTCAATTTTTTTTTATTTAGTATTAATATAAAATTTTAAGCTTAACAATATTTTTATCGAAATTTTTCCTAAGTTATCAAAATAAACTGAGATAAATAACTTATTTACCTTTAAATAATATATTTACCAATAGGTGTCGCCACCAAAGCAATTTAGAAAGATGCAAAAATTTCATGTAAACATTTAAGGGGCAGAATTTTTAATACATAACATATATAGCAATTAATATAAGTGTAATCAAAAATGTAATAAAACATTCGACAAATTAACTATTTCTGTTATGATAGAAATTAAAAACTAACTATTATTTCATAATATTAAAATTTTTCTTTATAAATATAAGAAATTAAATGATGAAAATTGAATATAATATACTGTATTACACTATAAAAATGGAGTTAAAATTATCAGAAATAAAGAGGAAAAAGTATTTTTTAGCTGATATTATTAACTTTTTAGTGCTAAATTTAAACTTTTGTATTGTTTTGCTGCTTAATGTTACTTAAATAAGTATTTATTTTTTTAAAAAAGAAATTTCAAACTAATCTAATCATTATAATTCGATTAATGAATAAAAAAGAAATAAATTATTTTTTAACCATTTAACAATGTAAATTATATCATCAGTTCTGATTATAAAATATGACATGTTGTAAAATCATTTTGTTTTAAATTTGTTGGTATTTTTTTTGCTAAGGGAAATAATAAATTAATTCATCAAGGTAAAAAATATAGGTCCATTTTATACGTTCATTTTGTTTAAAATTCGTTAATATTTTTTGCAGAGGGAAATAATAAATTTTTCATCAAGGTAAAGAATATATATCCATTTAATACGTTCAATGGTGCATTTAAGATTTTGAATTTTTGTTCATGAATTAATATTTATATTAATACAACTACACTTTCAAACATTAAATGCGAAATACAAAATGTTGTTTGAATTTAATTTACAAAAATTATCCTTTTTTAAAATTTTTATTGCAATTTTTTCAGTTATAAAAGTAATGTTATCTCAAAGTTTGATAGAATTTAAGAGAAATTGTCACAATAAATTTTAAAATTATATATAGTTACAATAACTATTTAAAAGTATTTTTTTACACCTTTACTTTCAGTAACTCTGGTAAACTAACTTTCTGTAAAGTAATAATATGCTGAGAAAAAATAAATTTATTATTTTAATTATTTAGATCCATTTTTTACTTTCAGTGATATACACTAAATTTAAAATTTGTATCAATGAATGCGAAAAAAATTAGTAATATTCCATATTCATTATACTCCCTCATATTCTTCTTAATTGTATTCTTAAAGATAATATACAGAATAGAGAATGTTATCAAAATTTATTTTACAAAAACTAAAACCTTTTGAAATTTCAATTCCAGTTTTTTGGGGGTATAAAAGTTATTTGTTCTCCAAAACATTGGCACCTAAAAAATTTACCGCATTCAGTTTAAAAAATACACATTAAATATATAGCTACAATTACTAAGGTTCCTTTTGATTTAAATTAAGAAATATTTTATCCTATTATTCATAGACTAGTAAAATATAAAAGCTAAATAAAAATGTGACTCCTTAAATATTTAAATAAGATTTCTTTGAAATGCTTATAATTTAAATCAAAGTACCCAACTTACTCGTTTCAATTACATATTTAATACTTGTTTTTATAAAATTAAATAAAATTCACGTTGAATATTATTTAAATTTAAATTTAGTGATCAGAAATTAATTTCTTTAAATGAATTCATTATAAGCAGAAGGTATAAAATATTTTTTGAATTAACGATTATAAATAGTTGAAATAAATTTGATTGAAATATTTGTAAAATTAAATGCAGAATTTATTTTTGAATCATCATAGATTACAAAAATTAGCAAGATAATCTTTTATACTTTTTTGTAGAATTATGTGTGTGAAAAGTTTAATAAAGAATTAAAATAATTAACAATAGAGCTTGTTCAAATTTTGTTTAAAATTACCGTTATAAGTCATATGATTTTACTAAGGTAAGCATACTTTAATAAGCAGCGTTTATAAGATATTTTTACTATAAATGAACATACTCACTATTAAAAAAAATATGTTTGATCTATTTATTAATAAGTAATTTTAAATATTTCACAAAATCAGATAGAACAATTGAATTTCATATTCTATCAATATATAATTATTTGTACATGTAAGAGATAAAAAAAAACATATTTTTTGATATAATGGTTTTAAGATGATTCGGTTTTAATAACTCTTATATCCATAAGTTAATTTTAAGTTTACTGATCACTTTTGTATATTTACCGCTGAACATAATTTGATGAATTTGAAAGATTCATTCAACTATTGGTAATTGCATAATGTTTTACTAACATTAAGGTTTATTACAGCCATTACTCAAGATACCATAAATATTTCTATCCTTTAGTACTAAGCCGTAAGTTTGAAGTTAGGAAAAGCAGTACAATCTTTTATCACCTGAACAATGACATGTCATGGAGTATATACTTACAATTAACATGAAAATTTAAACAAGCATATATTTTCAGTGAAAGATAATAAGAGCTTATGTGTTTCTCTCATTACTTATATTGCTCAAAATTAAGAGATAGTATTTGGAGGCTTTGTAGAGCCTTCATCAACAACTGTATGTTTGTAGCTCTAATTTACTCACTTATGAGATTTCAATGCACAAATTCATAAACTAATAAAATTGCAATTTCTTTAAAATTTCAATAAGAATTCAAGTCTTATACTTGAAAATTACATCTTAAAAACATTCTAGTTGATAAGATTATTATTACTTTGTTTCAATATATCAATTTATTCAACTTGTAACTTTATTAAATGCAAATGATGTTTTTTTTTAGCAAAATGAAAATAATAATAATAATGTAATGAAAATTATCTTATGTGAATTTGTATTATATTTTGAAAGTTTAAATAATATAGCTTTTTAAATAAATAGAAAAATAATTAAGTAAGTAAAAATAATAATTTTTTAAAGGAAATATTAATGAAGAGTATACTTATAAAGTTTGCAATTTGAAATTTATCCTTAAAAGGTGCATTTTTAGCCTCTTCATTCTGTTAGGAATATCTTTTTTTTTTTTGGCTAACCGTATCCTGGTGGTACAATCATACTCTTTGGAGAGGAAAATCATACATTTGTTATTAGTCGCTGATGAAGAACGGAAATATGGGAAACAAATTTCGATTTTCATCTTTCAAAATGTTCTTATGAGCTTCTTAGATTTCTCTCAATGGAGCATTGTATGTAAAAGTATTTCCAAAAGCTAATACCCTGTGAATTTTAGAATTTTTTTTTTTTTTTTTATTTTTTTATTTTTGGAGCTTTTATTCTAGGTTTGCGAATATTGGTATCAAATTAAAGTTTAAGTGTTAATGAAAAATTATGAAGAAATTTTTGCTTTTAATAATTGGAATTATGATAAATCCCTTTTACAAGCAGTACATTTTATACTCTATATCTTAATTATAATAAATGAATACAACTAACTATGCAATTAATTTGCCTTTAAAATGGCTCAGTATTTTCAATAAAAGTTGTATTAAAATGAAAAGTAAATAAATGTTTACAAAATGTATTACAATTCTTTTAAATGTTATCATTTCTATATTTCAGGATTTTACTAAGCATTATTTATCATATAATATTTACCTATGTTAAACCATTATTATTCTATACTATCTCAGAATTAAAACATTTCAGAGTAATTTACAAAAATAAAATAAAATAAAATAAAATAAATGTTTATTAATTGAAAAAGAATTTTTAAGTCTAATAACTAAAAATATTAAATTGTCATAAAATTAATAAGAGAAGGTATTATAGTATAAATATTTTGTGAATAAGATTTTTTTATGTAATTTGAATATTTGCTTTTTAATCGCAGATATTAAATTTCAAAATGATATCATCAGTTGACCTCTGAATCGTTTAGGCAGTCTTTTTTATTTGTAATATTTTTAGCAAAATAAATGCTTACAACTAAATCATTTTCCGAAATTTATTGAAATGGAATTTAAAATTTTCTGTAGATTAATTACACTTCTGTATTAAGTGAACTTACATATAGTGAACATAGATGGCAGCACAATAAATACCCATTTAAGATCTTACAGAAAATTAAGATTCAATTGGAAAGTATTGAACATCAAAAAAATATTTTACTTAACATGAAAATTTTTACGAAAACAAAAGATTACCCTTACCAAATTTACTTTTTTTATAATTTCTTAAATAGGGTCCACAGTTATGATAAGAGTTAATTTATTGATCTCTAAAGAAAACTCTCATCATAAGGTTAACAATATTTGTAAATAAATTGTGCTCAATACTCACAATGTTCCCCAAAACAATTCTGTATTCCTGTCTGAAGCTTTAACAGTGTATTTAAAAAAGTATATATACGTAACATATTAAAAACATTTAAGAAAATATGCAAGATATTAAAAATATTTAAGAAATTTTTAATCTCATGTAATTTTATGCTGTAATTTATATGCTTAAGTATTATTAAATAAAAGAGAAGAATCATTAAAAATAAGTTAACATCAAAATAAATGAATATTTATTTTGTATACTGAATGATTTTAAAAAGTTGTATAGCTTTTCCAAAAAAATAAAAAAATGCTGTATTTTTGATTTAATTTTAAATACCAAACAGCGATGAAATTTCAAAAATCAATGTATGAACCCTATAATATAAATTGTAATTGCTTTTCTCCTCCACTTAAATTTTATTAAATTTATGAATATAATGACACTAATTAAGAAAAAATAAGATAATGATAAGAAATAAACCTAAAATGATTTTATAATTTACAATAATTATTATTGTAAAAATTTGATTTGACTACGAAATTTAGAAAAATATATTTGCGTTTTGTCCTAGATAATTCTTAAAAATTGTTATTTTTATTCATAAATAATCATTGAAATTTTTAAACATTATTTATAGATTAATAACTGTATAAAGTTTTAAATAAAAAAACTGACGTTTTTAATTTTTGTTCTTTTTATGTTAAATTCTTAATTTAATTAATTATTTTTGTTCGTATAAATTGTTTTTATTCATAATCATATTAATTTCCATGATTTTGCTTATTTGAAACTGTTATTAATATAAATAACCTTAATCTAAAAACCTTCTTCATTGAATATTTATAGAAACATGGAATTATTAAAAACATAAAATTATTAAATCTGTAATTATACATTAGCAAGAATATTGCAGTTATGTTAATTCATAAATATAAATTCTCTATTTTTATAGTGAGATACAAGTTTTATCAAACACTTGTATCTCACTATAAAAATAGAGAAATCTAAAGGAAATATTTGATTTTTTTAAATATATCGCCCAATTCATATAAGTATATGAATATTATTAGCGCATTATTTTTTCTCGTTTTATTTTATTCTAACGTTAAAAAATTTGTACTTTTCCTGCAAAAAAAAAAAAATAAATAAAAAAAATAAAAATAAAAAAAAATAAAAAAGTAAATTAAAACGAAAACTAAATGTAAACTTACATTATTAAATAAATTATACGTAAAAACCCACAATGTGTAGAGCTCTGGACATTTCAGAACTTCAATTATTCAGAATCCCGGAGTTCAATTTTCTGATCAAAACAGATTTAGATTATTAAACAACATAAATTGTTCATATACTGCAAGCTATTCAGTGAAATAAAAATCAAGAATTTTAAGATTTTGAGTGAAAACCGTATGGAGAGAAATGCCAAAGCCTTGTGAATATTTATTAAATTTTTAAAAATACTTGTGTCAAAACTTAACACAAAATCTAAACCAATATATATCCAATATACACACGTGTCCATAAATTAAGGATAACTCATAAGCACACGGAACTTGAACGGGAAAGGAAAAATTCTACCAGTAGAAATATCAAACTAATGGACAAGACTTATATACAAATCACTGGAAGGATCCTGGAGACGCCGAGTGTACGCTACAGTGACGAGTATGTTGAGAAGAGTGTATAAGGACCTGTAGCAAAGAAGGACACAGTTGATCCATACGACTCTCAGTTCCATGACTACATTGACACGTCATAGAGCACGCACATGTATGATGTTTTATGTGGTAGAACTATTGAATACGACAGAGAGGACAAACATGGATGATGTTTTATGTGGTAGAACTATTGAATACGACAGAGAGGACGAACATGGATGATGTTTTATGTGGTAGAACTATTGAATACGACACAGAGGACAAACATGGATGATGTTTTATGTGGTAGAACTATTGAATACGACAGAGAGGACGAACATGGATTATGTTTTATGTGGTAGAACTATTGAATACGACAGAGAGGACGAACATGGATGATGTTTTATGTGGTAGAACTATTGAATACGACACAGAGGACAAACATGGATGATGTTTTATGTGGTAGAACTATTGAATACGACAGAGAGGACGAACATGGATTATGTTTTATGTGGTAGAACTATTGAATACGACACAGATGACAAACATGGATGATGTTTTATGTGGTAGAACTATTGAATACGACACAGATGACAAACATGGATGATGTTTTATGTGGTAGAACTATTGAATACGACACAGAGCACGCACATGTATGATGTTTTATGTGGTAGAACTATTGAATACGACACAGAGGACAAACATGGATGATGTTTTATGTGGTAGAACTATTGAATACGACAGAGAGGACGAACATGGATGATGTTTTATGTGGTAGAACTATTGAATACGACAGAGAGGACGAACATGGATGATGTTTTATGTGGTAGAACTATTGAATACGACAGAGAGGACAAACATGGATGATGTTTTATGTGGTAGAACTATTGAATACGACACAGAGGACAAACATGGATGATGTTTTATGTGGTAGAACTATTGAATACGACAGAGAGGACAAACATGGATGATGTTTTATGTGGTAGAACTATTGAATACGACACAGAGGACAAACATGGATGATGTTTTATGTGGTAGAACTATTGAATACGGCAGAGAGGACGAACATGGATGATGTTTTATGTGGTAGAACTATTGAATACGACAGAGAGGACAAACATGGATGATGTTTTATGTGGTAGAACTATTGAATACGACACAGAGGACGAACATGGGTGATGTTTTATGTGGTAGAAGTATTGGATACGACAGAGAGGACGCACATGGATGATGTTTTATGCGATAGAATTATCGGCCACCTACATTGCAGGTGTACGTAGACAGTGGTAGTCGAAGAAGTCGTAACCGCCCAAAGTGTCATCTTCAGGCTTGGGGACTGATTTAAAGATAATGGAAATAGCAGTAGAGATTACAGTAAAAGTAGCAACGAGTATCAACAATAATTGACGAATGGTATTTGGCAATAACCGCCAAAGTAAAATGATTGGAATAAAGAATATGCGATGTGGGTACCGTCATTGTGGGCTTGTGTTATTTTTTCCGCGGATTCAAAACTTAACTACTGACGTTCATATGGAAAACGCCAGGTACCCTATATCACCAAGACAACATCATTAAGCGCCAGCCAATGTAAAAGTAGTACAGGAATGCTCTTATGGGGAGGCATTATACAAGGTTCCAAAACAGATTTTGCATGTTCTAATCGGAATCATGACGGACCAAATTTATCGGTACACCATCTAGAACAATATGTCCATTTGTTTAGGGTACCAATATGTGCTGAATTTGTGCTAATAAACAAATTACATCCTCTTACGACGACGTAGTTGTTAACAACTACACTCATCCTCGTCGTTCGAACAGCGTCAACGAATGCTTTAATCAGAGGACCTTATCAGTATGAAATGGACAGCATTCTCCCTGAACCTGAATGCGATAGAGCATGTACGGTACATGCTTGGCCGAAGAGTTGCAACCCGTCAACTACCTTTTACATCAACACCGGATCTTCGGACAGCACTGTTTGCCGGATGCAGTTTTCTGTTCCAAGTGCAGTTCAATAGTATGATCCTCATCATACTTAGGCACTGTACGGACTATAATTTCTAATATGAGGAACAGAAAAGATATATGCTATCCTACTAACAACGTACCGTTCAATTGTTGTAACAATGATATTCATTGCAAGTGCTCCAGGGAGATATACTCTTGGTTTGTGTATGCCTGGTATCATATATGCACCATCTTTTCCGTTTTTCATAATTTGTTTAACATATGGGACTTATAAATAATTCATGTATGCTTTATTTCTGGGCCTTTAATTGCCGATTTCAGCATTATCTTTAATGTGTAGACATGTGTATAGATATATATTCATTTGAAAATAATTTTGCATATTATTTAATATAGGTACTTTGAATATATAATTTTAAACGGAATTTCTTAAATTGTTTTATAATGTAATGTGTTAAATATATATCCGAATTTTTTTACTGTAGAATTTTGTAATGCTTTTGAATGTGAAATACTATTCTGAGTATGATCAATTTAGAGGACTACTTATACCAACAGAAAGGAAATAAAAAAGCTTCCATGTTAAATAGATCTTTCTTCTCTTAAAAATAAACAACTGATTAAGAGATGAAGTATTTAAAAATAAAAAATAAATGCATAGAATTCATCATATTGGACTAAATTTAATTTATTGGTTACGTAAATGGTTTTTTTAACAGAAAATTATATAAGCTATCACAACATATTTTTAATATAGCTTCTATATAGAAAGAAATGGAAAATCAACTGTAATGCCATGATATAAGCAAATATTTATTATTGCAACAGATAAAACTACATTCGAGATAATTTCATTTTTATGTAAATATGAATATTTTTTATCAGTGTGTGTATGTCTACATAATAACTGAACATGGTATTTTGGTATAATGTATACAAAAATCTAAGGGAATATAGCAAATCATTTAATTTAAATTTAGTAATATTTCCAATTTTAATAAAATAAAAAATACTAAAATCAAATAATTATATTTATTTAATAATTTTAATCTTAAAATCTATATTTTAATACTGTTACCTGTTTTACAAGCACAGTTTATCTCTTTACTTGGAAATATTATGCTGTTATCTATTATTATCATAAAGTACGATATTTACTTTTTTAAACAGCCAATATTTATATATACATGGTTTAATTATAACTTTTTATATATAACTCACAGTTAATCAAACTGAATGGCATGTTTTATAACGTTAAGACACATGTTTTGTATATTATGTTTGAAAAATTCATTAAAATCACCTAATTATATTCTACATATTGCGATAATTTGTTCGTAAATCTTAAATAGTTTTTAGTAATTACGCGTGTTTATCTTAATGTCAGAAATTACATAAATCTCATTTATTATACGACAATATAATTTTGCAACATATAATATGTTATTTCAAATACACAATGATTCAAATATACAATGAATTAAGATTTTGTAAATTGTTCAAATATTCTCACATGTCTAAATAAACCTTTTAAGTTGTTAAATTTATATTCAAAATTAATGACTTGATATAATCTTTAAGCAAAATGAATTATTTTAACAATAAATGAAATATTCTTTATTTCAAACTAAATGCTTGATTTATAAATTTAAGCTATACAAATGAATTTCAACTTTTATAGATTTCCTTTAACGAAATTAATAAATAAATAGAAAATTTATGACACGTCAAATTAATTTTTCGCATAGAAAGAAAATTGTTTAAGTTTTTGCAAACGCATAAATATAATAAATTGAAATCATTTTATGGCGATAAACTCATAAAGCTTATAGTAAAAATAACATATTTTGAAATAAAAACTAATTAAATAACATTACAAACACTACTTATAAAGAAGTAAATAATATAAATTTTTATCTTTAGTATTAATAATCGTTAATTATTTGATATTTGTACAGTTAATTTTAATATATATAGTCCCAAAGAAACTGAGCACATAGATTTTATTTTCATGTTCTTAATTGTAACTGGAAATTGAAAGACTGAATTTTATTTCTATTAATAAATCAGGAAAATATTTAACATATAAAAAATCCGTAAATTCTTAAACTTCATATAAAGCATTTAGGATTTCAAAATAAATGCCTTAACAGAGTATTGGGGAATTCATGAAAATTAATTTAAGTGATTTATGAATAACCCAGCAAAATAAAAGACCCCAATAATGACATATATTTTTACAATATTTTAAAAAAAATTAATGAAATTTGTCTAAGCCTCCAGAGAAAGTTATGCTATTAGAATATGCTTTAATATTATTATTAAGGCATATCCTAATAGCATAACTTTATTAATAGTATTATTCTTTTATTTTTATACAGTGGAAAAATTTTCAAACTCTAGTCTGATAGTAATTATTTATCTGCATTAATTAAGTTGAAAACTTCTTAAAAATAAAGACCTTGATATAATACGTTTGAAAATTTTCAAATATTAAATAATTATAGAGTAAGACTTCAAGTTATAATTTTGCTGTTAAAAATTCCAGATTTCTAAAATAAAGAAATGAAACATAAAAATTAATTAAATTCAGTGTAATTAAATTTAAAGTAATAAAAAGCTTTCGTTAAGTATTTTTTTGGTTTTAAAGCAAGCAATTCTAGTCATTATATGTATCTTATAAATGATATGCAAGAATAAAAAAAAGTTTTTTAAAAATCTGATTAATGATAATTTTGATTAAGATAGTCAAAATTATCATAATCAAATACAAAATTGAGAGAAAATCTAAACAAGAGTTATTTAATAATAATTTTACAGCAATACTATTAAATTCTTGTGTTAAGTTTAAATTATCTATTATAATTGATATGTAATGGAAAACTTGGTTTTTTGGTGTTAATGGAAGTATATTAATTATTATTTTCTGCTTGTTTAATAGATGAAGTCTTATTGAATGAAAAATCTATTTTCTATTGTTGAAAAAATTACAAGTATGGAAATTTTATTCTTTTACAAAATATATTACAACTATTTTAATTTATATATAGAATTATTATTTGAATATTTATGCTGAATTTAAGTCATTTGAAAAAGACATAAAACAGAGTATATATTTCATGCTACATAAAAATTTAATGATTGAAATAAAAAAATCTAAAATAAAGGAATCTGAAAGCGGATTTGTACTATGTACTATGTTTAGATTGTATTATGTTAGATATTTTCTAGTATTTATTGGAACAAAGGCTGATAAAAACTTTAACAAGAAATAAAAATAAATGTTATCCCTTATTTTCATGAAAACAACTCTCTTGTAAAATACAAAATATTTTAAATAATTAAAAAAAATTATGTTTCTTAGCTCGAGAAATTTTAAAAACAAAATTTATGAATTGATTTCAAAATAAGAAGTTAATTTTTAGTAGTGCTTACGAAAGAAATTTTACAGAATTGAAATAAATATCATAAAACTAATATAAAATATTGAAAAACAAATTTATAGTAAAATCACATTATCAGTAAAGACTAGTAATTCAAATGTAATTAATTTTTTTTGCAAAAACACTTTAATTATCTTTAATTTCGAATAAATCTTTTTGAATTACTGTAATGCATTAAAAAGTGACCCCATAGCATTGAAAACTGCAATTGTTTTTCATAATTTGTAGGTAAATCATGCATATCCATTATATTTAACCTACTGTTATTTCGGAGTAATCAACCTTTTCGATCAATCAAACAAATCCTAATGGTTTTTCTTATAAACATGAATGTTTAGTGTGTCAATGGTGGCATGAAAATAATTTGCATATGCTCAGAAGTTTGAAAATTAATTGCTGAAATTTACGAAACCATTATTATAAATTAATGTAAATTGTTAGAAAAAATGAATTATTTAAAAATTGTTACTTTGTATTGAATATCAAAACATTTCAAGAACTTAAAAACTCTCCCTTAAATAGCTTTCATGAAAATTTCAAAAATAAATAATCTAAAAATATACTGGCCATTTAAAATTTAAGTGCTTAACCTCGTTCCTCAATTTCGAGGTTTTCTAAAGTTATCTTTTTACATTGGTTTTAGGGAAAGAGAGAGACCAATTAGTTTTCTCCATTCAGCGTCACGTGACAATGAATCGCAGTGGATACTTCAAAGGGATTTATCCTGGGGAAAAAATAAGAAAAGGAAGCGTGTTCATTAGGTTGGAGGGAAAAAGAAGGAGATATTTTCCATTATTCAAAAACAGGTAAAAGCCCGGATGAGGGCTGGTTAGAAAGATGGGTTGCTTAGCAACATTTAAGAGGTGCTCACATAACCTGCGCAGTTGCTTAATATTCCACTCTATGATGGATAACAAGGATTTTTCAATTGCAGTGCGAGGAAAAATTTTATTGAATGCGTAAAGGTTAAACTATTGTCTAATATTTTGCTGAAAATGTAGTTGCAAAAGGAACATATTCCTCATCTTCTCATGTCACAAATATTATTTTTATCTAAGCAATTTATTTGAAAAAAATAACTTTATTCCTTAACTATTATTGGTAAAAGAATTGAATTTGCTATGAATCTTTCGCATTAAAATGGAACGGCATCATAAAAATTATAAAAATAATTTTTCAATATCACTCATTGTTCAGCAGCTATCGTTAATGCTACTTTCTATTTTTTTATTATGTTAAATTTGTAGCTATAATGGACTCTGCTTTATTATCAACGTAAATGATGTTAATATTAATTTTCTGAAGAATATAATAAGGTGAATAGATATATAGTAATTAATGATCGTAATGTTAAATGATACCATCATTATTTTTCTTTAAAGATTATCGCATTTTGGCAAAATTTTTGTCATTTGTAATATCATTTACACACAAATTCGGTGATAATTAGTAATTTAAAAAATAAGCAAGAGTTTTACGGATCAAGTTTGGAATTAGTAGGATATACCTTCACATTGGTGACTTTGCGACATTTATTTTTGTCGCCAAGCAATTCTAACGTTATTGCCACATAAAAAGAACCTCATATATGGCACAAAAATAACGTAAAAATAGAGAGAAAACAAAAAAAGCAACAAAAAATTCCAAAATAGCAACAAAATTCAAATTGGCAACACAAAAGTAAAAAACAGAAACACTACAATCAAAGTGAAGGACGATAGATTTAGTGACAAATCTATTGGAGGAATATGATTCTTATACCTCAGGCTGTCGAGAAATGGTTACTTAAGAAAAATGCAGCCATCTTAATGCTCTGGTATATATCCGTATAAAATATCAAGTACACTTATACATTGGATAGGAATATTGATATAAAACGGAAAATTGATCAACTACACTATGAATTTTATAGTTATGGTTGACATAAAATTGTGAATATATATATAAAGCATAATACATATTTTAGATAGAGATATATGGGGCAGCTAATAAAGAAATTCGTTTTACAATATTTAATTGAAATAAAAAATGTATTCTAATAAATACTAAAATATTGTTTTTTATTTGAAATCTTCAAGCCACATTTAAAAACTAAATAACAAAATTTCATTAGAGAAAATATTTTATGTCATGAATGTATGCATGTATAAAAATGTCTAAAAAAGAAAAAAAAGTATAGTAACAATATAAGGTATGGATTTAATTTTTGTAACAGAGAAAAAGGATTATTTCCTGTTCAATGAAGAAATGGAAAAATTATGTTTTTGTTTTCAGTACCGCAGGCCAAACTGAACTACGAAACAGAAAACGGATCGTGGTTTACCTGATTACCCGACAGCTATCATTCTGCATCAAAATAAATATTATTTTATCAGTTGGAAAATACACAAACATATTCGTTTATTTTGGTTTGAATGACCTCTCATGGAAAAATGAGATTGCCATTGCCTCGGATTTTTGTTTGGTTTTAATTAATATTTAATAGCAATACTGATTTAAGTTTCCCAAAAAATATTAAAGTTTCGCTGTTGTAAAACATGAGTAAATTTTAAAATTTAGTAAATAAAAAATGCTTTCCTCTCGTTTATGAATAGAATAAATATTGAAAAGAAAAAAATAACGCCATAATACGTTAGATATGTCAAAATACAAACTTATTGAATTTGAAATAAATTGCTGAGAAGAAAGTTGAAGAAAGTTAACATCCGTGTTGCAGAGGTAACGTTTTTGGCTCGGAGCCGAAAGAGCTGCAGTTCGAAACCAGGCGATTCGAGTAAGTTATTTAGGTGCAGGTTGCATCCAAAAATTCATATTAAATTATTGATTGGTTAATTTTATGTTCTGGAAGTTTCCTGAATTTTCTTAAGTTATTCCAGAAGATATTTTTAGAATGTTCCAATTGACTATAAAAGCTCATTTCCTCTCCGTGTGTTGTTCTATTTACTTCAATGATAATAATGTTTTTAAACAAGAAAGAGACGTGAATTTTCTTATTTAAGAAAGGATGGAAGTGTCTAGTATAATTTAAGATTTATAAACTCTCATTATTTCAAAAGAAATCATTCAATGATTTACATAGTTGTGTGTAATGTTATAATGGTAGGTAATGAGCGAGTTACTGACAACAAAAATGTCTATTGAATGTAAAAAATGTCTTTTTAGTTTAAGAAAAAATCATTTAAATAAGAATTATGATGAATAAATAACAAATTTTATATAATAAGATTTTAGTTACAATAAAAATTGAAACTGGTAGCCTTAAAAATGGTTATCTTATAGAAACTGCAATATTAACTTTTTTTGTGGTTTTATAAACTGCAACAAAAGTTCTATAAAGGCTTAATAACTTTAATGGCAATGTTTTGCATTATCATTTTCAAAATGATATTTCTTTCATTACATACGTTTAAAGTAATTAATTTCAACGCCAAATGTTAGCATTTTCATTTAGAGAATGAGATTTGAATTCTAAATAAAAAGATTTGGATTTTAATGAATAAATTTTCTTTCACAGACTTGCTTAATTATTTTCTTATTGCTTTGTCAGACGGTCATCTTAGACCATAATCATAGCATACTGCAAATTATATCAAATTGTGACTCCTATAAGACGTTAATAAGAAGTTATAATTGGTTAATTTTTATAATACTTAAATAAAATGTACACATAAATATATATATTTCGTTAAATTACAAAGTCGTTATATATTTCGTTAAATTACAAAGTCGTTATATATTTCGTTAAATTAGAAATAAATTACTTTTGTAAATAAAATTTTTTAAGGCAGTCATTTTATTTTGCTATTTTTATTAAAAACACCATAATGAGAGAAATTCAGAAAAGTAATAACATTTTATGCTATAAATTTGTTAGTTAGTGTAAATTAAATTAGTAAGTGTCCTAGATATAGAATTAACATAAATAAAAAATTAAAACTTAAAACATTAGAGAATTTATGCATTTTAGCCCATACAAATTCAATTTTGTATACAGGTATGAGTAAGGATGAATAAACTATGAAGAGATATGACAATGCATCAATTTCTTCAATATTATAGAAGGATGGATGGTGTTTTTTTTTAAATTAAGAAAAAAATATCGAAATTACTAGAAAATTTTTTAAGAAAAATGAATTTAATAAATAATTCTTATCATGATCAAGATTTTAGTTGAAGTCATTGAAGAAGGAATCTCATAAAAAATGAATTTAACTATTTATCAATTAGAAGAAATATGAATGTTACAAGTTTATCCTGTTTTTTAACTGAATTTTATGATCTTGGATTGGTTTCTGGTTAAATGTCTAAAAAAAAAAATCTTTACAGTGCTTTGCTATTTAAAAATAATCAGAAATTTATTAAAATAAATTTGAAATTATTTTACATTAAAATTGTTAAACAGAATTTCCTTTTCTAATTTTTAACTCTCGATCATCTAATGTAGCCATTTTTTGCCAAATATAATCATAAGAAGTATTTTTTTTTATAGAATAAAATTGACTTAATTGATTTTAACATGAAACTTATAAAAAATTAAAATATATTTGGGTGACGAGAAGTCAATATAAATTTTGATAAATTCACTTGTGGCATTTGATATTTTCAAAATGATCACGCTTGACGTACATGCCCCGATATTGTTAGGAAAACAAATTATTTTTCTTTAAATTTAATTTATAAGTTAAATGTTATTCATAAATTAAATATTATTTGTAAGTTATATATATATATATATATATATATATATATATATATATATATATATATATATATATATATATATATATATATATATATATATATATATATATATATATATATATATATATATATATATATATATATATATATATATATATATATATATATATATATATATATATATATATATATATATATATATATATATATATATATATATATATATATATATATATATATATTTATAAGTTAAAAGTGTTCTTATAGAGCATAATATTGATAGCAAATCCTCTTTTCTACATATTTTGTTACATATTTATTATATGGAAAGTAGGAAATGAAGATAACAACAACACACTTATTATAATTATAAATTATATTACTACTTTAATTAATTTTTTTCACAAAATAAAAATAATATTTAAAATTGAATTTAAAATATTTCAAATGACAGATGTGTTGATTGTTTCTCTTATACGAATGGTGAAGTTAAAATAATTGCCATTTCGAAATTATAAAATTATTCATACAAAATTAATTTGAAAGTATGTATGTTTTATTTTATAGTATAAAATAAAAATAAAGAATTAAGCATATTTATAATGCTGGTACTTTACGTGATGCTGTGTAAGTTCAAGATTTAACATATGAACGAAATTTTTTTTAAATGTAAATTAATTAAAATATTTATTGTGTTAAATATTTGTAAAGCTAATATTTTAACCTTGACTATTACTATGCTCTGAATTTTTCTAACTAACGCAATAAGAAAATGTTGTTTAAAAACAATATTTTTTGCATAATTTTCCATTTACCTGGACCGACTAGATAATTATAATGATTTAAAATAAATTCTCTTTAAATTCTGCTTGGCAGTAAATTAACGTTTGTCGCTTCAATTAATAAGATTTTTCCTCGCTTAGTAGTAAATACCTCTTTAGAGATGAAGTCAAGAATTATTCGTGCATATTTTACTGAACATTGAATTATGAGCACCGAAATTAGACAAAAATTCTTTGTGTGTATTTAAAGAAAAAAATTAATACAAAAAGCAATAATTATTACTTTACTATTACCTAAAAAAACACAACCACAATTTACGATTTTTGCTAAAAGAAATAAAGAAACGAAATGATACAAATAAATGATATTGTAATAAAATGTTGGTTAGAAAAGAACTGCAATATAATATATAAATTAAAAACATTTAAAATATATTACAGTATTAAACTACTTCCATTTTATTTTAACTTATTATTAAATATTTTTATATGAAATATTTTATAATAAATTTATTATATATATATATATATATATATATATATATATATAAATATATATATATATATATATATATATATATATATATATATATATATATATATATATATATATATATATATATATATATATATATATATATATATATATATATATATATATATATATATATATATATATATATATCTGAGTTATATAGTAACTTGACGAGAGAATTAAGTAAATTATTGACAAATCAATAGGGTTATTTTAACCCTTTCTATGTTAGAAAATACTAATAAATATTGTTAAAAATATACTGCTCAAAATAATGATTTTAATTGTTATGTCTGGAAGTATTTACTTAAATCTCTATCTATCTTCGAAAAATTTATAAATACTTATCTGCATTTCAAACAAGATTTGTCAAAAGTAATTAAATAGCAAGTGTGCTTACTTTTTGCATTTACCAATTAAAATTATTAGAGAAAAATTAATTTGTTCTTTTCTCTGAATGTAAAATATATTTAATCTAATGGATGGAATCCTAAGGTTATTGATATGAGTTATGATTAAATATTTGGAATAATTAAAAAATGAGAAATATTTGTTGATTTCAAAACATTTTATTTAAAGATAATAAAGGTAATAAATGTGCTTATATATATATATATATATATATATATATATATATATATATATATATATATATATATACTGTATATATATATACATTAATGCAAAAATAAAACTTTCCTGTTATTTTACATGTTTAATTGTATTTGTTGTTTCAAAATAAGACAATTTACTGTGAATCCTTACATTTTTGCACTTCCAACTTAAATTTTATAATAAGCTTAATATGCTTATCACAGTAAATCATTAATTAAAAGTTGTTTTAGAAAACAAATGCTAAAAAATAAAAAATTTATTGTTAATTAATAAAATTAATAAAAACAAAATAAAAATAATTGTTGTTTTACAAAACAAATGCAGCACAAAATGTGAATCCTTACATTTTTGCACTTTTAACTTAAATTTTATAATAAGCTTAATATGCTTATCACAGTAAATCATTAATTGAAAGTTGTTTTAGAAAACAAATGCTAAAAAATAAAAAATTAATTGTTAATTAATAAAATTAATGAAAAACAAAAATAAAAAATTAATTGTTGTTTTAGAAAAAAAATGCAGTACAAAATGTGAATCCTTACATTTTTGCACTTTTAACTTAAATTTTATAATAAGCTTAATATGCTTATCACAGTAAATCATTTCAAGTATTTTAAAATTATACGAACAAGACTGTTTTGTTCCCCACTGTTTCCAGTAAAGTTTCACAGCCACTTTTTTACTGGGAAAAATGTTTCCATTACTTTATTTATTTGAACTCTCTAGTCTATTCTTTTTTCTTAACTACACGAATCTTAACTGTTAGAAAAAAGAAATCTTGAAATAGCATTTTAGCTTAATTATCACATATCGTACTAGTAAATGTATGGATAACACCCTTATAAAAAAGGATCATAGTATGTTTATCACTTAATAGTTTGTATTCATTATTCCCTTTTTATAATTAAAAAAATTACAAGCGTAAATTTTTGTAAAAAGGTATATTTGATGCTAACTATCCTCACTAAACTTCACTGCCATCAATAGTCTGCTTCTTGTCATGAAATCTCTATCACTTAACAGAATAAAAATAAATGAAATGTAAATCTCTATAAAATATCACAATAAACCATAACTTCTTAATCTTTTTTTTATTTTATTGCAAAATGTACCCCTCATTTTCTAAAATTCTTAGAGTTAAATACTATTTTTCGAAAAACAGTTAAATATGTGTTTTATCTATGATAGTTGTCCATAAGACTCACTGTTTTAAGTATAAATAATCAAATATATTTCTAAAAACAAATTTCTAAATTTCTTTTGTGTGTATAGGACTTATGCTTAATATTAACACTATCATATAGGCTATACATTTAATCTACTCTTGTCCTTTTACACCAAATCAGCATCTCTAATTTTTTTTTATCAAAGACGATATTGAATATCATGTTCTTTTGTACACTTAAATCATTATTTATTAAAATGGATAGCACAAGAAAGTCAAGTTTTTCAAGCAAAATTAATGTAACTTAAAATTAAAAAATTCAAGTAAAATATTATTTCAAACAAAATAAAAAATTCTAGTTGGAGTATAATATTTTTTTAACTTTAAACCTACATCGCTCCATCAAAGGAAAATGAGGATGCTATTTTCAGGAAAAGAAAAGATAGTTCATTTGAAAGAACAATTTTCACATTGATAAAAATGAGATTATAATAAAGTAAAAATTATGTCATTGATAAATCAACAATGAAAACAGAATTACTTAATTGATTAATATGAAATAAAGTAATGTTGTTTCAATGTTTTTAATAATTTTGCGATTAAGGGAATGTATGTATGAAAAATAAGAAATTCAATAGATTGTTTGACTCTTTTGAATTTAAACATACCCTTTATAGTAAATAATACATCAATAATTATTAAAAATACCCCATTATTACCAAACATTATTTTTGGCAAACTAAGAGTTTTAAATTTTCTATTTAGCTCATTACACTCTACTTATAAGTACACTACGGGCCACAATAAATACAACACCCTGAAAAAAGCATGCAAATAACATGAAATTTACAATATGCATTAGCGAAGGTGAGATATGCAAATGATTAGAATTTAAGCACAGATACACATCATGAGTATCTGTGGTATTATTTCAAAGCGTAGTTTAAGGCTTGGGAATTTCGACGATTTCAAGTTACGAGATTGTGTTTTTCTTGTGGGTTTTTTTTTTAAAGAAAAAGTTTAATAATGCTTCCTAGAAAACAAAGATCATTTTTTGATCAAATATCCAAGTTCGACTGAGTGAGGATAGTGGCCTATGGAGATCGTGGATTATCTTTCAGGGAAATCGGCATGTGACAACGGTGATCATCAACGGTGACCGAGGCATGTGACAACGGTGATCATCAACGGTGACCGAGGCATGTGACAACGGTGATCATCAACGGTGACCGAGGCATGCGACAACGGTGATCATCAACGGTGACCGAGGCATGTGACAACGGTGATCTTCAACAATGGCAGCTACTCTGGCAACAGATTTTGGCAGGAGCCACAGTTCACAGAAGTTTATAAACTTAGTCATTTGATACTGGGCCAACTTGCTATCTGCAAAATAAATTTTGTTGCTATATCTCTTGTCTTTCTTGGTGTTGCAATTCGAGATTCCAGCATTGTATTTAGATATCCATGCAAATGAGGATACCAGTGGTCTTCCTCAACGTACCATTTCTATATTTAAATGTCGTATAGAAAACAAGAGTGGCATTAGTCACATGATTGCTGCCAGGAAATTCAGAGTTGTCAGTGAATTCGGGATTGGCATAGATGTTGAATACCTTAGAATTGGACGATCTCAAAATAAAATATAAAATGAATTAAACATTCCAAACTCAACGGTTACTTTTGTGAATCAGCCGTGGAATATGAGTAATGGTTGTTGAATGAACAGACCAAAGAAACTAAGAGACAAAAAAGACAAGCACTTTCCAACTAAATTTGGAAAAATTCGCTGCAAACAGATGGACCATATATACTTGTGATACCGCCCTTTGATTTTGAAATCAAACAACGAGACTTGGTTGAAGTAGTTAGAAGGAAACCAAAATTGACTGTAGATAGATGAAATAAGCTCTCTGGAAGAATGAATCTAAGTTCAAGAGCCACCTGCTGGATGTCAAAGAATTGGTTGGCGTATACATAGAGATCCTCTTTTGTCTGAAATCATTGTGCTTACAATAAATTTTGGAAGAGGTGGAAACGTGATCTCAGTATGTTTCTTGTGTGGTATGGACTGATACCCTTCGAACTAATTTATAATTAATGCACAGCCAAATTTTACAGTATAATTTTAGACAACAACGTTCTTATTACGCTCTGGTATTTTACAGGTTTTGAATGATTATTACTACCAGCATGATAATGCCACATGTTCATTTTGCGACGTCCTTCATGATTTGGTATGTTGACAGTGGGGTAAGCCGTTTCGACTGGTCTCTCCAGATAGAATTCCAAACAACAAATGTGGGAGGAGTTAGATCACATAATTAAAGGGTGCAACAGCTATCTAATGTGATTAAAGGTCTTACACTTCTTCTCACAGCTGAGTAGAAGATCACTGTCGCTTTATCCAAGTACTTGTAGAAAACATGACCCAGAGGGTTATTGCTTTTATTGCCTTACATGTAGTCTCTATTAGCTACTGAATACGGATAAATTGTGTTTATCTATTTTATCCCAGGTGTTCAAGTACTTATTTATAGGCAGACTATAATTAAAAAAAATTTGTGTTTCTGAGTTTTATTTATAATTTTTTTTTAAAATATTGCATAAAATAATGAGACTTGGTTGAAATAGTTAGAAGGAGTGATAATAATGATGTTATAAGTCAATAAAACATTTTTGATGTAGAAGCTTAATTAATAAATTTGTCTTGTAAAATATTTAAAATCTAAATATATACGCATACATACACATAATATATATATATAATATATATACATATATATATATATATATATTATATGTATGTATGTATGTATGTATATATATTTAGATTTTAAATATTTTACAAGACAAATTTATTAATTAAGCTTCTACATCAAAAATGAATTAAAAAAAATAAATATTTTAAAATAAACATTTTTGGCAACAGCTTATTATTTGAAATAATAAACATCGTCTGCTACTTTTAAATTCATTCTTCTCATAAAATGTCGCATGTAAACAAGCTGTGGATTGAAGGATATGTTTTTGCGCTTTCCGAACAGAAATATTCTTATTCCAGAATTCAAAAACTTTATGAAATTTTTGGTATTAAAATTGTAAAAGAATAATAAGCAAAATTATTTATCGAACAGATAAAAACCGTCAATCATTATTTCTTCATGAAAAGTAGACTCCAAACGAATATCTAAAAAAGATACGTACTATTTCAAATATTTTTAAAGTGAAATCTCTGGTAATAAGAGAAAATCCGTCAACACATAAATCAATTTCAAAGTCTTTACATACATCTGTAGCAAAAATAAATAAAATAATAAAGCAAAAAATACAGTTTAAAAAATCTAAAAAACATAATGCCCACCAGCCTTTGCCGAGACATGAGGCTCAACGCAAAATATTTTAGAGAATCGTGTGTGAAAACCATTTAGCAGGAGATAAATGGAAATTCATTGGGACCCTTGAGAAAGCATGGATTTACCTAAACGAGTACAACAAAAATGTTTATTTACTAAAGAAAACGAGGAGAAAAATGAACAAATCTGGTTCCGTCAATGTAAAGAAAGTGTCAGTAAGGTGTTCATGACTTCCGCAGGTTTCTCCTGCGGAAGTCATGAACACCTTGGATAAAAATAAGAAGAGTGGAAAATTTTTTTATAATTAACTCATTATGCTATCAGGAGAAGGTTTTATGTCCAATATTTACAGAAAAACTTCTATTTCTTCATCCCAATCACTTTCAAAAAGTGAAACCTCATGAAGACAAAACTACAAATCACACATCGTAAACGACCCCTGTTTTCCTTGAAAAAGTGAAGACTAATACAGGTATTGCATGTATACCTTTTCAACATACGAGGGTTAGTCTGAAATTTTTGAGATACTCGCAGACGAAAATTTACAAAATAAAAATAACGGTTTAATTTTAAAATACAATGTATTTTAACACAGAAGATGATTTTTTACTGACTTACTTCAACTTGTTTAGCGTAGAATAAATTTTAAACAGAAGAGGAAATGGAGTTAAAGCGAGAACATTTTCGCGCTATGATTTTCTACGATTTTAAAGCAGGATTAAATCAAGAAGAATGCGTTCAACGGTTGTGATTAGCATTTGGTGATAAATCTCCAGCTCGTGCTACTGTATACAGATGACTTAGAGAATTTAGAACAGGTCGCAATTTTCTTCAGGATGAAGAACACACGGGAAAGCTGCCGCCGGCAGTAATCCCGGATAATGTGTTTGACATACGAAAAATGTTAATGGTTGATAATCGCTGTACCTATCAAATGATACAGAATGAACTTAACATTGGATCCGCAGCCATACACAAAATCATTCATGAAGAATTACATATGAAAAAAGCAGTTTGCCGTTGGGTTCCCCGTAATCTAACTAAGCACCAGAAAGAGGAGAATGCCAGACTCACTAAAGACACTCTTAAATTGCTTAATGATGGTATGGTGGCCACTGCATTATTTCTAAAATTGTAACAAGTGATGAAATGTACATACTGTTTTTTGACGTTCCAGCACGTCAAGAAAGCAAAGTATGGGTCTTTGAAGGTGATCCCACGCCGACAATAGTGAAAAAACAACGCACAGTGAAAAAAGTGATGTATGCAGTTTTCTTCAGAAGTACGGGATTGGTCAAAGCCATCAAGTTTGAAGGACGGAAGACAGTATATGCAAACTGATATACCACTAAATGTCTTCCAGAAATTCTACAACAACTGAATGTTAGAGGACTAATGCTTCACAATGACAATGCATCTTCAAGTTCAGCCGGAGTAACATATGAGTTTCTTAAACAAAAAGAAATTAAAATGATGGAACATCTGCTTTATTCACCTGATCTAGCTATGTGCGACTTTTGGTTATTCTTTAATATAAAAAAGAACTTACATGGACTTCGTTTTCATTCAGAAGAAGGGATTGATGTGGCTATAAATGCATTTTTTTCATCTACTCCAAGAAATGAATGGTTTGAGGCATTTAATCTGTGGAAAATTCGTCTACAAAAGTGCATTGATGCTGGAGGAGACTACTTTGAACACACCTAAAATTTTGTAGGTATAACTTTGAAAACCTAATTGTATCTCAAAAATTTCAGTGCGACCCTCATTCCTTCAAAGTCTCCTGACGTTTCACCTATGGACTATTGTACCATTGGTCTGTTGAAAAGAGCTCTTTGTAAACGCAAACCCACCATGATAGATGGTCTCTGGAAAGTAGTGGAAGAGGAATAGAAAATAAAATTCCAGGAAAATTAACGAAAACCCCTTCTATCATTGAAATCACGATACACATGTATAGTCCAGAAAAAAGTCTATTAGATCGAACATTTAAAAAATAGTCTTTACATTTTAAGCACTAATTAAACGGCCCCGAAAACATTCTAAAAATGTGTATATTCCTCTGTATATTCTACCGTTTTAAAAATAAATTTTAAAATATTTTCCCTTTGAATGCACATGCATAATATAAATGGATATAATTTTCACAAGAGTAAATTATTTAAATTAATACGTACAAGATCTTTAATTTTGAAACAGTTTTTTCATTTCATTCTAATATTATGAAAGAATTTTCAACAATAAACTTAGCTTAATCCTTAAAATACGGAATAATAAATCACTGAAGTCTGTTACACTAACCGAAATATATTGGGGAAATAAAATAAAACAGTTTTTTTTATCGGATATTTAAAAAAATTTTTTATCCAAATTTTTGATCATTAAATATGATATTGATTACTTTTATAAAGCATTCAATTCATTTATCTATTTTATCATAAAAACGAAATTTTTTTTGACAAATTTTATTCTAAAATCCAATATTTATGCATATAATTCTAGAATTCAGATTAATAAATGTTCCACTGGACAATTTTCAGGAACCTAAAAAATATTTAACATCCCAAAAATAATTTTTAAGCAAATGAAGTACATTTCACAACAAGTGAAAAACAATTTTGATGCACAATTAAATATAAAATTTAATCTTCACAAAATTAACCTTTTGATTACTCTTTTTTAGAAAAGCAAATGTTTTCACGTGCAATATTACATGACAATGCTGAAAAAAAAAGCATTAAATATTTGAACCACAAAAGCTTTTTATATTTAACAACATTAATTTAGATTGAATTCTCTCAAAAAACAAAGCATTTTATAAAATGAAACATTTAAATCTATATAAAAAAATTTCAATAAGCAAGCTTCGTGAATTAAAAAATGGATTAAAAATTTATAACTTAATAAATTTTTGAGTGAATATGGGAATGATGATTAAAACAAATCAGAAATTATTTGTTGATCCATAAAAACACACAAGTAAACATTTAAATAAAGATTAATTTAATAAAATATTGATGCATGAAACATAACAAGTTAAAAAAGTCAAATTATTTATTCAGAAAAATTATACTAAACAAATATTTAATAAATTGAGATATTATGTTTTATTGCACGAATTTTTAACAGTCAAATAATTAGTAGTTCATGATTTTGTTGAGATTTGTTTGAGTCTATTAATATTTATTTATCTATTAGTAATTTCTTGACATATATTAATAAAATTTTTAATTTTTATATTAATATTTTTCATTTAAGTTTAAAAATGCCCGTAAACAATTAAATAATTTAATTTAACTGCCATATTAAAAAATAAACAAAGATATGCATTGTTTGGAAAGATATTACAGTAATATATATTTCCCTTATAATGCAATATATGGAATTACATGGGTTCTTTTTCTTTCTTATCATTCATATTTTATCTTATCATTCATTTCTACTTAATCTTGCTTTCTTATTAATAATGGCTGGAAAAAACACCAAGATAGATGTAAATGACTGTTATATTTTATTATTCCTTTAAATCTGTTATACTGCAATTTTATTGGCAAATAATTTAAAAAGTAAAAGAATCAGTGTTTTTTGGATATCGTCTTTTACTTTTGGCTTATAGTATGTAGTATACAGACTTAAAGTTTAAGAAGATGATTTTTAAAGAAAAATCGTCGATTTTATAATAATATTTGCTTTTCAATTACTGTTTAGGTGTATAAACTACTTTCATTTTCAATTTTTATTGATTGTGAATTATCGAAGCTGTAGAATATAAAATAAAGGAGGACTGTTCAGTAAAAATAAATTCACAGAAAAACTTACCAGTTGCAATATAAAAATGAATTATATAAAGAAACGATTTTAATTTACTATTAGGGAACCATTTATATAATGCTAATTATTTTTTCCATCACTTTACATATTAACTCCAAGAATGTTTGGTGACATATATTTTTACTTTTATGTTTTCAGATATTTACGTAATGTGGACACAATGGAAATGAAGAATTTGTGTTAGTTATATTTGATGTCTTATTCATTGCATTAAATTTCTAGTCGCTAATGAAATAGTTTGAAAAATCATGTAAAATTAAAGAAATTATTTAAGTAATTTATTAATAATTATAAAACCTCTTAATTTCTGGTTAAATTCATAATTAAATTTCGTGTGGAAATATTAACCGTAAAATGACAAAAAACGAAACTAAATCAGACACATCTTTAATCTCGGATTAAATATCTGATTATTAATATGAATTGTACGAAAACCTCTAACAAAATGAAGGATATTTTTTCCCAGAATATTCTTGATAAAGAAATAAAAATTTATCACTTGAGTTTCTGATAAGAGAACATCTGTTACCTCGAGAAATATAAAAATCAAACTGGTATTAGAATGAAAAGAAATAAGAGTAAAACATGTGTTTCAGCAAATAACGAAGCTCTTATTCATTTAGTGTACGTTTGCCCTCATAAAACAATAAGAAATAGCAAATGGGTATCACACAATGAAAAATTACAAATATCTGGAAATAAAATTCAGGAGTTCTATATCGGGTTAGCAAAAATGTAGTTTCAGTTTTCATTATATTTTCTTATTGTGGAAATTAAAATTGTTTTCATGTCAATTCAGTAAAATTTTTTAAATTTTGAAATAATTAGTACTATTCTATCTATTTCCAAATATCTCATTTAATTATGAAAAATTATATTCATCATGAGATAAATATATAAACTGATTTGATTGTTTAAAATTATATTTTCTTAAAATAATTTTCAAACCTGTATATTTTTTATGTAATTGCTTTAAAGAGAATAAATATTGCATTTGTAACTACAATTGAAAACCATACTACATTTTCAGAGAAGCAAACATTTGTAGTTTACTCAGAATTAAAAGTTTTTGATGATATTTTATAGATTTCTTTTCATTATAATTTAACAATTAAAAATTAGCAAGCAAATTAGATTTATATATTTGCTGTTAAAGTCAATAGCTAAACGTACTTTCATACAAATTTGTTTAATTTCTTGTTTAATTCGGAAGTCATGGAAAAATATATTTTGAAAAAATATTTGCGAGAAAAAATATTTTTGAAATAAAATACTTGCTGAATAATATAGTTATCTATAAGACAGTTAAGTCCCAACATTCAGAATCAACATGTTTTTTACCAACATATTCAGCTGGAAATATTTAAAAAATGTAAATAAATAGAATAAAATTATTTTAATATTAAGTGATTCCGTAAAACTATCATATTGAATGTAAACTACATCTATTTTTTAAAACTCGTACTTAATTTTATATTTGTTAGAAATAATGTAACAAATAATAAATAAAATCTTAATAACTTGAACTGTGCTTAAAACAATTTTTTAGACGCACCTATATGCAATTTTTTCCTACTAAAGAAGGAAAACACATTCCACATGTCTATTCTGGAGAGAAAGTGCTTAGAAAAATTGCATGAAAAATAATTTGGAGAAGAATCTTTAAGTAACTATATATTTAAATAGGAAAGAATATTAAGTTAAAAAAGTACGTTTAAGTTACCATATATTATTACAGAAAAGGTTTAAAACTTAAATACATTTTTCTGTCCTCAAAAATTATTGCATAGAACTGTGATCTGGAAATTTTAGATTGAAATGCTTAATTTTATTACAAGCAACATTTTGGCAAATAAATAATAATTAATCTGTTTGTCAGGAGAAATAGAAATTTTAATTAACTTTATTTATATATACGAAAATTTATGTCTCAATGTTCCTCATAAATTTTATTAGATTTAACAACGAACATGTGTTAATTCAAATAATGTGCTAGCGATTTAAACCTAGAAATATCAATTAATTAATAATGAAAGTAAAAATGTTAATTACGAATAACCTTTGAAACTTATTTATTTCTCAGAATAAAAACAATTTGCTGGGTTTATTCATTTTAATATAAAATGAAAATTATCTTTATTTTTGAAAATGATCTATGATAAGAAATTACAAGATTCGCACAAAATATTGATGAAAATTGCCTTTTATATATTATAAATGAAACTTAAATTCGGGAATCTTAATATATTAATTGTAATGTAAATATATTGATAAAAATAATGATTTAGTAATTAGTAAGTAGTTACTCTCAAATTTTTTAAATGAAATAATCTGATGAATAAAAAGGCCAAATTTTCAAAAAATCAAATTAATACAACTCTAATTTTATGCATTTATAATTTGTAGTTAGTTGATATTTGATATTTTATTAGCTTCTTGTTTTGCTATAAGGTTTTCAATATGAATTAAAGTTTTCAATTTCAGTTTGTATATATAATATATATATATGTACATATATATACATATATATATATACATATATATATATACATATATATATATACATACATATATATATATATATATATATATGTATATATATATATATTTATATATATATATATATATTTATATATTATAAATATATATAATATATATATATATATATATATATATATATATATATATATATATATATATATATATATATATATATATATATATATATATATATATATATATATATATATATATAATTTATTAGCTGTAAAAAATATATATTACAAATTTAACTAACTCTAATAATATTAAAGTTTTTTTTCAAACTTTTTGTTTTGTTAAAATTGAATTTTATAAGAGATTTAACAGAAAATTATATGACAGCAAGTAGAGATTTTAATTAATAATCTGATGCATCTAATTAATCTTTATTTTATTCCCATCAAAGCGTTGGGAAAATGTCTTATATAACCAAAAATATTATTTTTTTTAACTTTATTTCCTATTACAAATGAATTGTTTTTTCTGAATTCAAGTGGTTAAATACGTCAAAGCAATTTTCATTACAATATTTTATTAAGTAGAAAGCAAAAATTTGTTTTTATCAAATTGAGAAAGTCGCTTACAAATTTACTTAATATTCCTTTTCATTTGATTTTTGATGCTAATTTGAATAATGTAATTGTAGAAATTATGTTGGATTATAATAAAATCTATAGACTTACTCATATAACCTACTTCTTTTAGCTGACGTAAATTTTGAAAAGTAATCTAAATATATTTTGTTAAAAGTTGCTATTAAATGCTTTTTAAAAGCTAGCTTACTGATGAAGAAAATTAATATTTTATAGTTGCATGTTTTTCATTTTAAAGTTTATTTGAATATTCCACAAGGAAAATATTTTTTTATGCGGATTCCTAAGTGTAAATTCAATTATATTTATAAACAAGCATTTCAATATAAATATAAATTAAAATTTTTACTGATTTTTAAAGCAAAAAAGTAATAAAAGAAAAACCATATAATAATATTATTTATTGCGAAAAGAAAAATTCTACTTCATTTGTGTATTTATTTTTAAATTCTTATCAAGATAATTATTTGCTCTTTTATTAACCTAATTTTATTAGTTTGAATTTTACTAACATTGTTTTGCATTCTAAATTCAATTTTCATTGTTCAATGTATTTTATTTCAAGTTGCTCTAAATAAAATATAATAAAATTGTTAATGATTTTATTATATTTTATTTAGAGCAACTTGAATATTCACTTAAGAAATACGAGTATAATTTAATATATTTAATTTAATGAATTGCACATTATAAAAAGCTCTTGTACAGCAATAGAAAAAAATCCTTTTCTATTACTATTAGAGTTATTTTCTATTATAGAGATTCTTTTATATGTAGATATTATATTAATATTCTTTTAAAAACTGGCTTATACGACTCCGTTTTTTTACAAAATATTTTAAAAGTATATCTTCTAATTTTAAGTCAAAAGTATTTTATTAAGTTTATATACCCACTAATGTGTTTTTGAACTTCTTTAGCAATATTGTTAGGTTCCATATAAAGTTTTATATTAAAATAAATGTAAAATGACTATTCAACATTGCAAATAAACATAATAAATTATTCAGTTTTATAAATGTTATTTGGAAATTTAAAACTCAAACAATATAATTGTATTGATTTTATAATTTTGAATAATTAAATTTATTAATAAAAATTTTATAATTAAAATTATAATTAAATTTATAATTAAATTATAATTAAATTTATTAGTGCATTAAAAATTAAATTTTTAAGGATTTCTTCCAAGTTCGTTAAATTTTCTTTCAGTAAAATTTAATTTTAAAATTTGGTTTCAAATTAAATATTTTACTATAAATAATGAAATAGTTTTTGTATATTTTTATTTATTTATAAAGTATAGTAAAGTTGTAAATGTTAATTAATTTAGTATATTGTATAAGTAAATAAATATTAATAGTTTAGTTGTATTGATTAACATAGAATGCTGTAACTTACTTAACATAGCATAATAAGATATCTAAATTCTTAAATATTATGGAATTTTTTTTAATTTTTAAGTTTTTTATGAATTAATTTTTTTTAAAATTAGAATATCTCAGTATAATTTTTTGATATGGAAATATAATTTTTTTTATTAAATTAAAATTTTAGCTCATGTTTTGAATTCTGTTAATAATAGAAATAATTTAGCTAAAATTTAGGAAATTATAGAAAAAGGCAATATCAATTATATATTGTATTATCTCTTACCCACTCTCTTCCGACCCCATCTCAATACTTTCGTACAAAGTCTGCTGCACAATCGGTTGCCACGTGTCCAAAGGTACAGAGAGCGAACACACGGAATCGGACCTAGGTTCAGAACTCACACTCACCACTCGACGAAGAGGTTCTGCCCCTTCACTGGCACTGGTCAAAGTTCTGTGTAGAGTTCGATGCTGAGGGGTGGTTCCTGCACTCAGTGACCTTGTTGCTGGTGCGTGTGACGAACCCAGAGTTGAGGAAGACGAAGACAGCTGCCTTCGTTTTTCCTGTCTCCTTTTAAACGAAGCCTCAGCTTCCATGTTCCGACGCTTCATCCGAACGCTGTAGGAACGAACTGGAAACATTGTGGTTTGGACTCACTACAAGGAAATGTTCCTCAAAAAGATTATTTTTTAAAAGTTTGCTTGCTCAGAATGAATCGCATGTAGTCGAATAATCCCATGAATCATTACTTCCTGTAACCGTGTAATAATGCATGCTAAATGGTATTCTTTATTTTATCAACTGAAGTTAGTTAGCCAATTTGCGTGGAAAATCAGTCTCTAATTTATTCCAGTTATAAAAGACTATGAAAAGAAAATTAATTCCAAAACATTCTTTTGAAGCATGGTTGTATAAAAGCATCCCATTGCAAATGTTTACTCAAACTCTAACAGATACATACAATCATTTCTTAAATGGATTAAAAATCAAATCAAATTATATTTTCTAAGACTTCATATTTCTTCTGACCACATAGCAATTTGGAAATAAAAGAGTTTTTGTAAAAAATATATTAAAAATACTTGAGGACATTTAACTGTATATGAATTTTAATACCACCACACGGTGAAAATCAGCATGCATTTTTTAAAATTATTTTTAAATTCACTTTTTTTTTAAATAAAGTAATTTGATTTAAGAAAATAGAGGAATAAAATTTCTTCAAACTTCCGTGTAAAATCTAAAATAATCATGAAAATTTAAAGCATAATTCATTTTGCGATCATGAGTACACAGCGATCATGAGAACAAACTGGAGCCGTCTGAACACGGAGCGTTAGATGAACCAACTGTTGCTTCTAACAGGAGAGCGAATCATTGATGCATTTGTGACGTAAGGCGGGGTGATCGCTTAATGAGGGAGGGGATCTTTTCCTCTCTACATACGTAATGAGTCTTTCGTCGCTTTCAACAGTTCCTCTTGGGATTTCAATTCTACTTTATAAACAAAAAAAAATGTCAACGTATTTGTATATTAAACTAAGAAATAATGGGATTCTCAGACAATGCGAAAAAGGAACGCAAAACAAAATAATCTGAATTATATACAAATTATGCTTACCAATTTAATTTTCAAATTAATATTGTACTGAATTGTACTTAAACTAAAAAAAAATTATTCCAGAATAATTTAAAATCCTGATGCATTTTTTAAATACTAATTTCCAATTTTTCAGTGAGTAAAATACATTTTTCCTATTTAGATTTAATATAATTGGTTTTAATCAGCCGAAATTTCCGATCTTATCCAATAAGGAATTCATTGGATAGGATCGGAAATTTTGAATATTTAGAACACCGTTCTGAAACATTCTTTTGTTGGTTTTTGAGATTCATTACTTTAAGTTTCAGAAAGTAATTAAATTTTTCATAAATGCCAACAAATTTAGGAATTATTCTCATTAATTTAAAATAAGGGAAATGTGGTAAAGATCAGTTATTTACATTTTTAGAAATAGATATTTGAAATAATCTTTAAGTAATAAGGAAATGTTTTATCCATCAGATTTACTATAATTATTCATTTGAATTAATTTAACGATACAAAAAATATTAATAATATAAATTTTGTGAAATATTCAGAATAAAAAATTTCCTTGACACCATTAAATGATCTTTCTATGGGCGAGCACATTTTAATAAATATTAATATTTTTCCACATACAAATAACACTAAGATGTAACGAAAACATATGTTGTTTTTTAATGATGAAAAACACGTTTATATAACGCTTTGGATCAACACGTTTATATAATATTTTGTGACAAACACTTTCTTGTAAATTTTTTGCATTTTTTTGAGTATCATTTTTACGTTTTATATGAGTAGTTTCTAATTACTATACATCCATATTTTGAAAATTGTATTCAGGTGCTTTGTTTCCATTTTTATCATGATGAAAGTTATTTTGACCAAAGACAGTGGTTGAAAGAATGCACCTTGAGGTAATGAACCTTGAGCAGTTGAAATGACAGTCCAGATCACTCTCTTATCAATTTTTCTAATGAAACTAATTGTTTGACAGTTTCATCAGAGGACGCCTTTAACATCATGAAATGTTTTCATATTTACTAGTGTTATTTAGTTATTTATTAATATAGAAGAGTTCTATATTAATAAATTGCATTAAATTGTTTTATAAAAGCATCAATAAAAATTTAAAAACATCAAAAATTATTTTCCAGGATTTTATTTTTAATTAATTGATCATACACCAAACTTTACCTAAGAATATACTTCTCTTCCCAAAAAAATAAAAATACAATTCGAATAAGTACAGTTTTAAGATAATTTTCATAAAGCAACTATGTTTTGTTTCATTTTAGCATTCAAAACTGAAACTAATGAAATAAGTTGCATAAATAGAGTAAGGTAAACTGAATGTTTATATTTTGTAAATATATAGCTAAATTCATTTATTATGTATATATTTAATGAATAAATTAAACTAACAATTTCAAAAATTAAAATTTTAAATTAATTACAATTTGCTTAAATATTCTACGCAAATAATTTCAAATTTTGTAATTTTTTCATATGGAATATCGTTGAACTAAAAAATATGTTAGAGGAATATTAAAATGCAAAAATGGACATTTATTTAAAAATTATAAATACCATTTGCTTACCATAAAACTTTTTTGTTTATGATTTTATACAATCAAATGTTTAAATTTACAGTTTATATAATGAAATTTACATAAGTAAAAAAAAAAAAAAATACAACAGAAAGATTGCTAAAATTTAAGTATGCATGTTTTTAGTACTCTTTATGTTAAAATAAATTTAAAAAAAAAACACTTACTAATTTTGTGATTAAGGGTTCAAATACAGTAACAGCTTGTTTCATATTAAATTTTGATTTCTGATTACATGGTTAATAAATGTGTGTTGAAGAAGATAAAGTAATTACTTAAACTAGATATTTTTATTTATTCATTACAAATATAGCAGACTTATTTTGAATATTATGTAGTATAACTAAATTATTTTTCACTAATTGTATTCCTGACTAATAATGAATTTTTCTTTAAAAGAATAAAATGTAATATATCGTGCTATTTTTAGTGATATTGTTTAATTACGATAACTAAATACTTACAGAATATGCAAACTGGAATTATTTACAAGCATTATTTTTACTTCATTAATTCAAATTTTGAGTTCCCCACAAAAAAGTATAATGAATTTAAGACAAAATTTACAATGCAATACCTTAATAGGTTAAGATTGTTAGTGTAAACTGAAAAACATTAGGTAAATCAAATTTGAAACGATAAAATAGCAAAAGATGTTCAACGGAAAATAATTATTATGAAATAAGTTAGACATTTATTTGTGTTTACTGGATCTCTCCTGCCTTTAATTATTTATGATAATGTCCCAACAAATATTATTCAAAGAAAAGCAGATTACATTTAAGAAGGTTTGCAATAATTTGAACATTTGCTTTAAAGGAGTAATTATGCTTTTCTGGAAAACATTTCCAATAAGGCATGACAAAATATATGAACTTTATTTAATTAAATAATTATTTTGCATGGAAACCCTGTATTTGATTATTACATTAATTATCGATGCAGTATAAATTTAATTATTTGCAATTGTGTGGCAGGTAACTTATATGAAAGTAAAATATTACTAACCAATTAAATTTTGTTTTATGGAATAAACTATTATTTTATTTCGGGTTAAAATAAAATGATGTATTTATTTATAATGAATGAAGCTGTAATTAAATAGGGAAACTATACTATTCATTATCTATGAATATATTAAAATAATTATTTCCACAAAACTTCATAATAGATATGCGCCAGCATGAAATCAAGTAGAGGTTCAAGAGAACATCAATAAAGCACAAATGAAATTGAAATTCAAAATATTAAAAAGAGAAAAATATCGAATGTAATTGATTAAGTTGAAATATACATAGGAATATATCAAATGTGCTATAGGCTTAGGGTGTTTCTTCTGCAGTTAAAAATTACTCCTTCGCTCTTATAAACAATGGTCTATTTGCAATATAAAAAAAAGATACTTTTGTGCTAATGTGGTCAACATCCCCTTATAAAGCTGATCATGTTGGTACTTAACTCCATTTGTTTTCGTTTTGTATTCTTTATTGAATTTTAATATGAATTTCTTTTGTACTTTATTGGTGTTCTTTTTTTCTTTCTAATATTTATATTTTATTCACAGTATCCAATTAACATAATAATTAGTTGTGTATGAAAACTTTTTTTCACCTCTGTATTCAGGTGAATAAAATAAGTTGCCTTCTTTTTCGAGTTTCATTTTTCATATTTTTATGGCTTTCATTTCTTATATTTTAAAATTATGAATGATTTAAATGTTTTATAAATATACGTATGTTAAGCAACCATTCAATTTTCTGTAATCGAAAAAGACAAGATAGGCAATAACAATAAAAATATTGCTTTAATAAATAATTTATATCATAAGAACTGGAAATAATTACAAAACATATAAAAATGCTATATTTAAAAATACAAGACATTAAGAGATTTATTAAATGATAACTAAAAATAAAAATTGTGAAAAAATAACTGCTAAAATAATTAATTACTTTCAGATAAATTTATCAGAATACTACAAATATTGTGCTTTTAATAAGAATAAAAAAGAAGCATTATATTATTTAAGGTTAAGCTACAACTTATTTTGTTTTAAATTTGCTTAGTATTATTATATTGATAACCAAATCTATAATTATTTTGTTTTTATTTTTCTTTAAAATAACATTTATTTATCAATAGTTAAATAGTATGTTAATGTCATTTACATACATCTAATAAAAATCTTACTAACAGTTTCTGTTTTTGACTAGGTATTACAATATTCTTAAGTCAATTATTCTACATTCATATATATAAACCTTTATTATGATAAACTACAAAATTTACAGATAATTCTAATCTCACTGGAGTAAAATTTTATGGTTTAAAAATATAAATGGCTAATAAAAATAAGAATAAGTAAGCATTAGATCATGAACTTGTATGTTTGGAATTCTAATCAATTGATTAACGCAACAGAAAGTAAGATAATTTATAGCGAGATCATAAATATTCATTAGTGTTGAATTTCATCATAGCTATAAATTTAGAGAAGAAGTATGAGAGTCTAAAGAGTGAACTTAACGAGTTTCAGAATAGTATTCCGAGATTTTGACATTTCACCCAAACTTTTGACATAATATATATGAGAATTATACATAATTTGGACAGTCGCAGTTATAGGATTAAATCTCAAAGTAAATTATAATTTCATGCAAAACTTTTATAAAAATCACATATAAGGCCATGATTTAAGCACATTGAATGATTTGAGTTGACTTTGAATGGACACAATACCAAATAAAACCAAAAATTGTATATTTATATAGATAAGTAAATGTTTTTTTTAAAAATAGATCTCGACATAAGAATATTATAGTTTAAAAATAAAAATTATTTCCACGAAAAGAAATGAAAAAAATCCTTGAAAATTTTAATGTTGAAAATTTAAAATTAAAAGTGAATGCAAAAACAGTTAAAAATAAAGATCACAATAAACAGTTTTAAAATAATAAGAAGTATAAATACTAATAAACAGAAAAATATGTAAAAATAAATAAGTTTTTTTCTCGTATTAAATGCAATCAAAATAAGTCACTTTGCTTTATTAAATAATAAAAAGCACTTTATTAAAGAGTAATTAATAAAGTGCTTTTAATTAATAAGAGTATTAAAAGCACTTACTTAAAGAGTAAGAGTTAAATTTTATACTCTTTTGTAAATACTTTGAGGCCTTTTCAGTAAGATTTTAAATTTATTTTCATTCGGTACGTAAAGAATTTTCAGCATATTAAAGAATTTTCAGCATATTATACTTTGAGGCCTTTTCAGTAAGATTTTAAATTTATTTTCATTCGGTACGTAAAGAATTTTCAGCATATTATAACAATTTTTAACACGTGGGAATTCTTTAACTTATTGTCATACACACACACATGTATATATATATATATATATATATATATATATATATATATATATATATATATATATATATATATATATATATATATATATATATATATATATATATATATATATATATATATATATATATGTGTGTGTGTGTGTGTGTGTGTATGTATAATCGTTTCTGTATTAGAATGATTACTAACTGACTTTTTCCTTCTACAAGTGGTAATCAATACTGAAAATATTTTGAGTAATTTTAAATAATACAGAGGCTATTAACGCATTTCAATTTAACTAACATAGAGGGTATAAATACATTTCAATTTAAGCGGAAAGTTGAATAGAAATGTGCACATAAAAACTATTTTAAAATAGGTTCGATTCAAATGTTGGGAAAATTATAAAGTTTCTGATAAAATTGAGGTTAAGGAAAAAAGAAAAACAGATTTCTATAACAAGTAAATACAGAGGGTATTAACACATTTTTAGAATGATTTCGGCGATTGTATTAGTTTTCTAGGAATGCAATGAATCTAAATATTATGCCAGTTATTTTAGATATAGAATTTTTGATGTTTTATCATTTAAGCATTTTATTTTGACAAATTCCCTGAAATAATTAAACAGAATATTAGATATTCTTTATCTAATTCCCTATATAGATACACATTTTTACAAGTTACATTCTAAGCCTGTTTTTACATATTATGTAGATATTTTTCATAAACGTTCGATCAAAATTAAATGTTGCACTTTAAGCAGTAAATTGAATAGAAATGTGTACATAAAAACTATTTTTAGGTAGGTTCGATTTAAATGTTGGAAAAATTATAAATTTTCTGATAAAAATCTGGTTAAGGAAAAAAAAGTAAAAAAGAAACGGTATTTTATAACATGTAAATACAGAAGGTAGTAACACATTTTTAGAACGATTTTGATAAAGAATTATAAAAAAGTAAATGCTTAGAATAAAAATTTTTGGCAACAGCTTATTATTTGAAACGAGAAATATCGTCTGCTACTTTTAAATTTATTCTTCTTTTAAAATGTCGCATGTAAGAAAGCTGTGGATTGAGGGTTATGTTTTTGCACTTTCAGAAAAAATATTCTTATTACAGAATTAAAAAATGTTGTGAAACGTATGGTATTAAACTTTCTAAGTGCAAAGTAAACGACATTAATCGGAAAAGTAAAAACCGTCAATCATTATTTCTTCATGGATAGAAGACTCCAAACGAATATCCGAAAAAGGTACGTACTGTTTCATATGTTTCTAAAGTGAAATCTTTGGTAATAAGAGAAAATACTCCAACACAGAAATGAATTGCAAAATCTTTAGATACATCTGTAACAACAATAAATAAAATAACAAACCAAGATTTACAACTTAAAAATGCTAAAAAACATAGTGTTCACCAGCTTTTGCCGAGACATGTTCCTCAACGCAAAACATTTATTAGACCCTGTATGAAAACCATTTAGCAGGAGATAAATGGAAATACATTGTGACTTTTGAAAAAGCATGGGCTTACCTAAATGACTGCAATAAAAAATCTACGAAAAGCTCTTCTATCATGGAAATCACGATGCAGACTTATAGTCCAGAAAAAAGGCTATCAGGTAGAACATTTAAAAAATAGTCTTAACATTTTAAACATTAATTAAACGGCCCCGAAACAGTTCTAAAAAAGTGTTAATACCCTCTGTATTTGCACTGATTTTAATTTGAAAATGTATTTATAAATTCGGTTAAAAAATCTTAAATTATTGAACGTGCTTATGATGACATTTTTATATATTTAAAATATTTTCTTATTATTTTTTTTATCAATTTAGACCCTTTTATTATGGTTTATTCAATCTTAATGATGCTTTCTTTCTTACGGTGCAAGATGACTTCATATAAAGATTTTAAAGATTATTACGAGTTTCTTTATCCTGTTAAAATATTATGTAAAAAGTTACATAATTATAATTATATGAAAAAAATAAAAAAAAATTATACAGAGTTGTTAAAAATAAATCAGTTCAAAATTTTCTAATAAGTTAATTTAAATTTTATAAAATTTAAATTTAATTTGATTTTCATTAATTAAATTTGATTTTCATTAATTATATATTTAAAGAAATAAAATTTTCATCAACAATATAATTTTTTATTGTTGATGTTAAAGTACATGCCGTATGTCTCTAACATAAAACAGTTTTTTTTAATTTTAATTGAAATAACTTTTCTTTGCAAAACTAAATTAATTATGTCATAATTTTTTAAAATTTCATTTACGGTCAGATAAAAAAAATGAACTACAATTGAAAAACACATAACAAGATATTTAAACATGTTGTTTTTGCAAATAATGATAATTCTTTCTACATTTTGCTCTGTTTGAATTTCTCTTTATTGTTTAGATTTTAAATAAAGAATTTGAGAAAATCACATCTCACATATATGTGATTATACAAATGGTAATAATAACATGAGATTATATCTCAGATATTTCTGGACACTGTTTTATATTTTCATCAGAAATTAATATTTGTTATGGATAAAAGTGGATGAATGATTGGTTTTTAAATAATTAATTAAATTCTTCATTACTTTGACAACTAGCAAATATTTTCTTAATTCTATAGAAAACATTATATTTTTGTTTACTGAATTTTTACAAATTCGTTAAGAATTATAAATTAATTAATGGATTGAATATTTCGTATATAAATATTTGGCTTTCTTTCAAAGTTTTTGAGCATAAAATTGAATATTAGACAAATGAGTTTGGATTAACATTCTTAGATCAGCTATACATATTACCTTTCTAATTGCAATAAAGGTTCACTTACATATCAATGATAGGATGTGTTTATGAAATCTTAATCATTTATCATAAAAAGAATATTTCAGACTTTACAGTTGAGAAATTGAAAAATTGAAGAGATAAAAAATATTTAAGTTCTCACTATTGTTGGAAAGAAAGTATTGAAGATTACTCACACTTACTGGATACAGTGAAGATTTATAATTGTTGTTTCATCGTTAATGTTAAAATTATTGTGAAGAATTTTAAATTAAGAAACTTTTTCAGTTTAAATTAATTGGAAAATATCATTATTATGAAAAAAAATATAAGTCCCTGTAGTTTCGCCATTAAAATATTTTCGTTAAAATATATTCGTTGATATTTATTTGATCAATAACCAATTAAAAAACAGCGGTAGTCAATGTTGCTTCTATTCAAAAATTCCTAATGAAATAATTTTATATTTAAAAACGTTAATTTATAAATTTCAGGCTTATTTCTTCAGGAGTAAAAATTAAAATATTTGAAAATCCTTATGTTAATGTATCTTGAAAATCCTTTATTATGATAAATAAAAATAAAATTAAGGAACACTCATAATTGAAAAATTCGAAATTCCCTTCTATTTCAATACACTTCACAAAAGTAACTATATTTTTTAATTAATTATTCAATAAGAGTTTTATTAAATTCAAATATACCACATTAACTTTAATGTTTTGAACATATAGCTTCATGATTTGCTCACAAATTCTTTAATTCATTTATTGTAGAGAAAATGTATTTTAAAAAATATTAACAAAGATATATTTCTCTTTTGCAAAGTTAGTTTAAATTATGTTAAATATTTTTCGAAATATATATAAATTCATTGAAAAATGTTTTTAAAATTATTTGGAAATGATTTTTTTTATAAAGATAGTTTCATCAAAATATATCAGTTTTAATGTGCTTTATTTAATTTTACCCTGATTTTAAGAATAAAATTTTTAAATGGATTAAATATTTTCATAAAGCAACGATTCACAATATGTGGAGAATGAAACTTAATAAAATTCCATTTTTATGCATTTAATTAATAATTTTAAGTCATTGTTATAATTTACAAAATTATTTGAAATGTTAAATTAAATATTTCAACAGTTATTTTCGACTAGAATTAAACTACTAACTTATCTGCTTTTTATTCACATTCGTTTTGCAAAGCGTTTTCTTTATGATTCCCCATTCTTATTGACATATTTATTCATATTCATGGGGAATAAATATTTGCTTAATTTCATCCAAAGACAAATTATTTATATTTTAGTAAAAATCCAATATTATGTTTAATAATTACATTAACTGACCATCATTGTAACTGACGGCATGGATAAATGAAGTTGGTAGGTATTATTTTTTGTATAAATTCAGTTCTGAAATTGTAGCATAAAAACTTAAATGCTAAAATCACGCTGACAAAAAGAAAAAGTAGATGATTAAAGTACACTTTTCCAGAATATTCGTGTACAAATTGTTAATAAAGGTGGGATTAAAAAATATAAAAACCAGCTCCAACATTTAGTCAATAAAAACCGTCACGAGTGTTTAGCACCGCTTAATATATTTTGAAAAGATAATCGGGTTATCAAAGCTTTTACCGCATGGAAAATTTCCGTAGGAATTTTCCCCATTGCCGCTTTTGATAAAAGCTTCAAATTAAATTCTCTTCAAGGTAACTGAATCAATTAGAAATTACAGGAAAGACAGGTGAAATAAAAAAATCACTTTGCAGAACAAATTTTCAAAAATATTTTTGTTCTTCAGGAACATATTTTTTTCTTCTTCTACATGCATGACTTTTTAAATATAGAATATAATTTCCTTAGTTACATATATATTTAATTTATGATAATTAATAACATCTGTAAGGTATTTAATAGCTTTTTAGGATATTTTTATAGCATATATACTAAAAATGAAAATCATAATATGAAGATAAATTCATAATATAATATTCATAATTTTTTTCACAATGTATAAAAATTATGAATGTATGTATACTGTATAAAATAGTCATGCAAATTATAAGGAACACCGAAGATCAAAACTTCAAAAATACTAACATGATTAACAAAGAAATATAATTTTAAATATTGTACATGGAATTTTAGAGGACATTTTCATAGGTACTGTATTACTTATTAAGTTCCAAGGAAATTTTTGGATTTTCTTCTTTAAGAATATTAATAATAAAAAATACCCGAAAGATTCCTTGAAAATAATTTATTTGATTCATCAAAAATATGAATTCAAATAAATCATGCTTCTTTTTCATTGCAAAAGAAGTCTTAAATACTTAGTCAGTTAACTTATATATATATATATATATATATATATATATATATATATATATATATATATATATATATATATATATATATATATATATATATATATATATATATATATATATATATATATATATATATATATATATATATATATATATATATATATATATATATATATATATATTACAAATTTGCATTTATATAGAGTAGTATTACATTATACAACATAATATTATTTATATTTACCTTGAATTTTTTTATGTATATTCATGTATATCTTGGAACACCATTTTTTGAATTTTCCTTACAGAATTCATTTTTATACTCGCGAAAGCCCATTTTTCTATTATGAATTACAATATTAAACCTTTTCATCTTCATCGTTATTATACCTTTTTCTATTATAATATTATACCTTTAAAAGAAATTATAAAGATTATTATAAAAGCAATTTCAAGTTCTGAAATTATGTTTTTTTTTATATAAGATTCTTATAAAAATTTAATTGTAATATAGGCTTAAAGCAATGAATATTTTACTCAATATACAGAGGAGAAGTTACAAAGAAATCTATTAAAAACCTTCTGTGTAGAGTTATTTCTGAGTAGAAATTAACTTTTTCTTTTAAATGAATAAGAAGTTGTGAGGAATGTGTTATAATTTCAAGATAACACACGCACGCACGCACGCACGCACGCACGCACGCACGCACGCACGCACGCACGCACACATAAATTCTACCTTTCTTTTTATTATTTTTTTTCTGTCAAGGAAATTTTTCGTATTGTTTTATTGCTTAATCTTATATCCTATTAAAATACTTATAAGCCAGTATATCTAGATAGGTATGTTGATAAAAAGTTTAGGAGTACTTTAGTATAATCGTTAAGAATTCTGGGAAATCTTATGATTTACCATTTAAAGTTTATACTCTCTTATCGTATGAAGTTTTCATTAGACAAATTTAAATTATAGATTTACAAATTCATTTCATTACAGATTTTAAAATTATAATACTTTTAAATATAATTCACTTATTTCTTTTGTTTTGTTTTAGTAACCTTAATATATTCCAAAATAATAACAAGCTTTTTTACTGCAAAAAAAAAAAGCATACTTCTATATTTCATTAAATTGACAGTTCAATCCGATTGTTAAGACTAACTTAAATTTGTTGTTGGATCTGATATCTGGGAAACCGATTTGAGGATTTAAGAAGAATTTCACTCTGCATGTACGTCTTTTTCACTTGAATAATAAACAAAATTTACTTGATTTTATTGTGTAAATGCGTACTAATTTCCATGTTTGTGTATTATTTTATTTCTTAACGTATATTATTCATTTCTATGTAAATTCTTTAAAAAACTTAATTTTGTGCTGTCCATGCAAACAAAAAGCTTCATAAGATATATACCTTAAATTAGCAGGGGATAATCATTTTTCACTTTTCTAAGAACGATTACCTCGTTTCTGAAAGGAAAGCAATTTTTTTTCAAGAAAATTTGGTTTACGTATCTACCTATTTGAGAACGAAATGCAAGAATACAGGAAAAAAACAATGAAATTCTGCCTGATGCGTCAATAAATTTTTGTCGTCAAAAATTTATTTTATTTATCCTATGAAATTCTGCTATTATAAGGAGAAGCTAAGGAATGATCAGAGAATATCAGAACAAAAAATCAATGTAAAAAGAATCCTAAAACTTTACAAAGATCATTCAAAACTTCATAATTTAAATTTATTTTACAGGAAATGCATCAATTTTAAAAGCATTTTTCAAGTACTTAGTTTTGAATAAAAGCATTTGAAATGAATAATAATAACAAAAAAACTGCCATAAAACAATATTTTCAATTTTATTAAATTTATGGCACTGCCTTTGAAGTTTTTGGATTAGAACTTAAATTTGCTTCCTGTCTGAAAACGTAAGATAATTTAATTCTAAAAAGGGAAGTAACTACGCAATACATTCATATTTTCCCTTAAAGTTATTAATTAATCTACTTTAATTTGTGAAAAATAAAATAAATTGGATTCCATTATTTGGTAATTTCTTTGCATAAATCCATATATTTGTGAAATGTTTTCAATTTTTATTCCATCATTCCAACAAAATAATTATAAGATGAATATTTCAAACAAAAGCTATTTAATTTTAAACGTTTTCGTGCCTTAAAGTGTAACATAGATGAATTCATAACGATGAAATACACATGTTTTTATTCGGTGTCAGAGAGTAACAAACATAAAAAATTTCAAGCATAAGCAGTTAATCACTTTTGATCGATTTTATCAATACGTTTTTAATCCATCTAAATTATGAGAAAAAGCCTCTTCAAAATCTAGATCACAAAAGTTTTCCTCATACTATACTTCTGTGATGCCTATTTACCTTTCAGAAAAAGATTAAACTTTACTAAAACCGTAATGTTTCAATAAGATATCTTATTTATATTATTTTTTATATAATTATTTCTTACTAAACCCAGTATTACTCGACTTTGAGGGTATAAAATATATTTTATGCATTAATTGAAATTTTGTCCTCAAACACATAAATATTTTAGATACTGCAAGTATAAGTTTATTAATGTATGGTTATAATTAATTTCGAATTGATTTAAGAAATAAATGTAAAAACTAATGTTTGTTAATGTATAGTTATAACTAGCTATTATTTCTTTAAAAGATAAATCCAAAACCGGTTTATGACGATGAATTAATTAATTATTCAGCACAATAGCTAAAATATTCACACGAATATTCCATTTTTAAAATGTGTCTTAAATACGTTACTTGAATACAATAAAATAATTTTTGTAATATTGTCCTTAAAGAATGAAGCTCTCGAAATTAAATGCTTTAAATTTATCAGCTGCCTCTTATTGGATGGGAATTTTCTTCTAACAAACAGCAGGTTATTTCTCCTCACATAATATAAATCCATATAATTTCAGCTCCGCTCTGTTAAGCATTGTTTTCTTCAAATAAGACATGCTGGGAGATATTTCCAATTTAAAAGAGAAATTTAAATTGAGCATCAAATACAAAGGAAGAGTTTTAAAAAAGTGAATTTAAGTTCTTGATTTAAAATATTCTATGTCTGCTTTTGTGTGGTATAAATAGAGGCATACAATTAGATAAAAATTAATCTCGTAACTGGAAAATCAATTGAATTATTAACTATCTCACACAATGTATTGAAGATTTCAGTTTATATCCATTCAACATTTTAAAAAATGATGAAACGTTTTATGTTCAGCTAAAAAAATATGGATTTTATTAATTTGTTGATCTGTTTAGCTCTCGACGGACACATCTTGAAAATATAAATCAAATTTTTTAATTAAATAATTTATAAAGAAGATTTTAAATCATCACAAGCAACCACATAAAATAGAAACTCAAATAGGAAGTTCTGTTATTTTAGAACTGGAATTAAAAATCTTTTTTAGTATTACTGCTGTTTCTTTGTTAATAGTATAAACTCTCGTTTTATTAATTTGGGTCAAATATCATTTATTACTTTATTTCATAAGAATTTTAAAAATGGTTTTCACTCTATGATCTTTTATAATTCAACATTCAGTATTATTTAAATAACTTTTCATTAAAAAATTTCTTAAAATCAGCTTAATTTTTTGAAATTCATTTTAATGTACTGTTTTGTGTATTCATGCTTATTAATTCAATCTTTCCGAAGAAAAGTCATGATTGTTTAAGGTATCCGCACACGTTTAAGCCAACTTTACTTAAAAATTAATTTTAATTTTCTTTTATCATGTTTTTAAATAAAGAGTGATGTAAAAATATAAAATTAGCCAATAGAATGACATATTTGCTGTGAAATCAGTTATTTGCTTGCAAATTTTAATGTGTTTTTAACAAAACGGTTACAAATACATCAATCTCAATCTAACATAAGCATGAGAATTATTTAACGATGTTATTTGAAATGAAGAAAAATCTAAGAAAAATATTTAGCAATAAAAATATCTTTAAAAATGTAAAGTAATATGGATATTTTACGACGTTTTCCTTAATATTCCTTTTAAAAAAATCCGTAAATCGGAATTTTTTTCATATCAATTCAATCTTTTGCTTCATTTCATAGATAATAGCATTTATAAAAAATACGTAGACTCACTTTCATAATAATACATTCATTGCTACAGGAAATATTGTATTAATGGTCTGAAAATTTTATGAAAAACAGTGTTTTTAGAAAATCACTTTTAAAATGATAGTTTTGCACTCGATATCGACGATGACACCCCTTTCCGAATGTACAATTCAAATTACGGCATCGTACCCGTGACTATCAACCAGCACATTACAGAAAAATATGTATAAATTTTAAAAAATAACAAAAAGTAAATTATACGCTACTTTTCTGTAGCATTTCTTATTTAAAAACGCAATTTTCTCTTCCATTTTTTTCAAAAGACTCGACGTATTTTTTACACTACAGTAATCTAATTTCTATTTGTAAAACTGTAAAACGAAAAACTGTTTTGGGAACTGGAATATTCTGTTTTAAATTAGGTTTATTAAAGTTTTAAAAATTGAATTATGTATACATACATACATATATATATATATATATATATATATATATATATATATATATATATATATATATATATATATATATATATATATAATCTGCATAGTTTTCTATCCGGATATCTGAAGTTAATCTTTTTTCTTTTAAAACTTTAAAATTTACTTCCTTTATATCATTTAAAAACTGTAGGATTAACATGAAGTACAATATAGTACAATATAGTTTACATCAATTTTTTTTTATGGAAATATAATTTATTGTGTAAATTGTAATTATATACACTACTGGTCATTAAAATTGCTACACCAGGAAGAAGTACAGATAACAAAATGATATTTATTGGACAAATATATTATACTAGAAATAAGCAGTCATTAAATTTTCAAAAAATTTGGCTGGATATATATATATATAGATCCTGAGAAATCAGTACCCAGAACAACCACCTCTGGTAGTAATAACAGCAGTTATATGCCTGGGCATTGAGTCAAACAGAGATTGGATTCAATGTACAGGTACAGATGCCAATGCAGCTTCAACACGATTCCACAGTTCATCAACCTTAGTGACTGGCGTTTGGTGAAGAGCCAGTCGTTCTGCAACCATTGACAAGACGTTTTCTATTGGTGAAAGATCTAGAGAACGTGCTGGCCAATGCAACAGCCGAACATGTTACGTATCAAGGAAGGTTCGTACAATACCGGCAAAAGGCGGTCGGGCATTATCGTGCTGAAACATAGGGTTTCGCAGAGCTCGAATAAAGGGTAGAGCCACGGGTCGTAACACACCAGAAATGTAACGTGCACTGTTCAAAGCACCGTCAATGCGAACAAGATGTGACCGAGACGTGTATCCAATGGCACCCCATACCATCACGCCAATTGATGGGCCATTATGACGATGAAGAATGCACGCTGCCAGTATGCATTCACCACGATGCCGCCAAACACGGATGTGACCACCATGATGCTGTACACAGAACCTGGATTGATCTGAAAAGATGACGTCTTGCCATTCGTGTGCCCAGGTTCGTCGTTGATCACACCATTGAAGGCGCTCTTGTCTATGACGCAGCGTCAAGGGGAGCCGCAGCCATGGTCTCCGAGCTGAGAGTCCATGCTGCTGCAAACATCGTCGAACTGTTCGTGCAGACACTTGTTGTCTTCCAAACGACCCCGTTTCTTGACTCACGGCTCGTGACGTGGTTGCACGATCCATTATGTACATGCGGATAATATGCCTGTCTTCTCGGCTGCTAGTGATAGGTGGCCTTTGAGATGCCGCATGGCGTTCCGTATCACCGTCCTGAACCCATCGATTCTGCTAACAGTCATTGGATCTCGACCGACGAGAGCAGCAATACTGCGATAAGATAAATCGCAATCCCGGTACGCTACAATTCGACCTTTATCAAAGTCAGAAACGTGCTGGTACGCATTTCCCCTTCTTACACGAGGCATCACTACAACTTTTCACCAGGCAACAACGTTCAAATGCAATTTGTGTATGTGGAACCGGCTGAACAATTTCCTCAGTTAAACACAATGTAGGTGTCGCTACTGGCGCCTGCTCTGTCTGAATGCGCTGAAAAGCTAATCATTTGCATATCACAGCACTTCTTCCTTTCGTATAAATTTCACGTCTGTAGCATGTCGCCTTCTTGGTGTAGCAATTTTAATGGCGAATAGTGTATATATATATATATATATATATATATATATATATATATATATATATATATATATATATCTATATATATATATATATATATATATATAATAAATTTGTTGCTAACTAAATTGTATCTCCTGTTAATCCTAAAGTTTATTAATGGTATAAAGGAAGTAAGTTTTAAAGCATTACTTCAGATATCCAGATTCCTGAAATATACAGAAAATTTCTGTAGAAAACTATGCAGATTAACATTCTGACTTTATTAACAAAATGTTATATACCTTTGCCCCATTTAAGCATTTTGATCAATTTATATTACTTTCATTAAATATACTTGGTTAAAAATATTAAATAACATAATTTTATATGTAACTTTTGCTAGAAAAAATGTAAAGGTGTTTTTCTGATAATATATTATGTTGTTCAGAAAGTGATTTCTTTTTCCAAACCTGAGTTAGCTATTTGCTTGTAAAAACCAACCACTTTATGAGTGTGGAATCGTGCTACTATCAGAAAGATGGTAAAAGCTATATTGGACTAGATTGGATAATATGCAATGCAATACGATATATATTTGGTATTGCATTGCATATTATTCAATCTAGAATCCAATGAATATTTTAACGAAATTACTTTCCGAACAACCCAATACATGAATATTAAATTTAGAATAATTTTCTTACAGACAATAAACGTTTTTATATGGGCAAAAGAGAAGCATCTGTTACTAATAATAATTGGATAACATTTGAAATTATCTATGTCTAAAATAAATGAGATTTCTGGTTTGGATTTTTGTTTTCAAGGATAAAACTGTAGTAAAAAGTTTCATAATTTTCCTTTTCATTTATATTTTAACACAAAAAGGATTTTAATTCTCATTTTTAATTGGATAAAAATGTCAATTTAATCAATTTCAAAAATCAATTTTACTGGTCATTGTTTTGATAATACGGAATATACACTTCGCCTCCTTTGGAAAAATGTAAAACAGTTTCTTTCATGTAATTAGCAAACTGAAATTTGAAGAACATATTTGTTTATTAAACGAGAATTTAATAAATTTTAAGAAAATTTTCAAGACATTTCTCTAAATAATTTATGTTTTTTATTTAATTTAGAAACTAAACCGTAATATTTTGTATTGATAAACTTTTATTCTTATTGCAAATGCTGATAAAAACTTTAACGGTAAACAATATATTCTTATGCGCTTTTTAGCAAGAAAGAATTTTTATTATTTTTATTTTTTAAAGTAATGCAAATTGCTCATCGTCTGAGGGTGTTAGTTTTATTTATTTTTAATACATTTATGTCACGATATATTTGAAAATTATATAAATTATTTCATTCTTACTATACATAAAAATCTAGAGTTGGTAGAATTTAATGAATACTTTAATTCAAAATAAACACAAATCGAATTTGAGTTAAAAATTACTATATAATCAGTAAAACATAATAAAAGAATTTAATTAATTTCTTTTGACTTTGAAAAAAGCTAATCCTGTATTTTAAAATTCAAAGTGAATCTTCATTAAACTTATTGTGTCCCATTTATCACGAATTTTTTTTCCTAACTCTTAGATTCATTGGATTAATTTTTAAGTTCATTAATTCATTTCAGTAAATATATGAATAATGCGCATCATTAAAGTGACACATGAACGCAGAGCACCATCAAAAACAAAAATTTCACTTTGAGAAAGTATAACCAATCCTTTTACAGATATATAATAATCAAAGCAAATAAAACTTATTAGATTTGTTCTAGAAAGTTAAAGTAAATATTGAGCTCGCGAGTTCAACAGGAGCGGAAATGCTATTACCATTCATATGAATGACGATTTCGAATGTATACACAAGATCTGCAAGCCCATTATCACGAAGTGCAGGTAAATCCTTTTGTTTCCAGGTAACGATCTTTTTTATCTCCGTCCTTCCCATCCTGTAACCATGGCAACCAGCCTTCCTTAAGCATCATCTGCGTCATCCAGGTCACAGAGGCGACCTGCACAAATTTGTCACGTCGAGTAATATTTGTGGAAGACAGAAACTTGAATTATATTCGAGACTAAAAATTTATTTATTTATATTTATTTAGAGACGGTTTCTCTTTTATTGTTTGCGAGATGGACCTTCGTCCAGTTCGGATAGATGTAAGCTCTAGTAAGAAAAACGAATGATGGGAAATAACATTGATGAATGTTATAGCTTGTCATCTAAAGTTACGTTTTAATGTTACTATTTTCTACATGTCGCAGCAATAAATATTGTAAGGATTTGTACAGATAAAGCGTTTGACATGTATTTTGTAAAGTTTGAAATGCTTTAAATCGATTGAACATTAAGTTAATTTATGTTGTTCACTTTCAGTTTATAAAAGGCTTAATTGTAGAAGTTGTAATTTTACGATTGGATTTTTTATAAATTCTAAATTTAAGCACTAAAATATATCTTACTATATTTATTATATATAGCTTAGTATACATTTTTTATAGTGATCTTATTAATTCAGACAGTTAGTAAATGATATTCTACATAATATTTCAAAATAAGATTTGAATGTTACTCCATTATGTTTATGGAAAAGAGACACATTCGGCAGTAAACTACGACATAAAATCGATTTGGAATCATTACAGAAACACATGCTCCAGTTGGGAGCCAAAACCATTATCTGGTAAACTGAAAGCTATATCGGGCATTTTTCCACCATCATTTCAACAGCAAAGCATTTGAAGAAGTTTTCTTTGTCGAAATATACCAAGATATTTGATTATAGAACAATGTTGCAATATAAATTAAGTTTTTGGGTTGGTAAAACAAGTTTTATTATTGCAATTATCCTTTTGTACACTTAATCATTTTTAAAAACTGTAAAATTAAGCTTTTGCTCTCTTTTTTTGGTTTATTAATTTCAAAAATACATATGAATTTGTTGCATGTATTCTTCTTTATATTGTTATTCATAATTCAATCCTAATTCGACAAAATAGACCTGACACACGCAAATATATATGATAATATAATCATACTTACAGAAATTATTTTAAAATATATTTTGAGGCGTGTAAGTTAACAAACAGAAATACGATTTGTATTTAGTACTCATTTCAGAATAAAGATGTATTTAATATTTAAAAAATAAACTTTATAAACATAGAATTTTCCACACGCTTTCGCTTTTATTTACCATAAAATAAACTTTAATAACTTTTAAAGTAGATTCATTTTTTAGATTACATTTACGAAACACGAAGAAAATGAAAAAAAAATCTTTAACTACTTATGATTAAAAATGCCCAAAATTTGAATGTCTGTTGACGTGATCTAAAAGTAAAATTTATTAAGTGTTATCTTCTTTCGAATACGCATAATTATATTTATTCGTGTTTCTCATTTCAAACAATGAAATAACTCATTATTTTAGGAGTTTGATCCGTATAAATTGTTTTTTATTTCTTCCAAATACAAAGCATTCGACCTAATTACGTTTAATGAGATACAAGTTATTTTTATCTAACAATTTCTTTCTATTTATATAAGGGGAATTTTATCCAGTATTTTTTTGTTAAGTACACGTTTTGAAATAAATTACTCAAAATCTTATAATGATGCAATTTCAGTTAATTTGTTAACAAACATTTCGCTTTTACAGAATCTGCAACGAATAAATGATTAATTAATGATGAATATCACAAATGAACAACTTTATAAAAATAATTCCCTTTGAATTATTGCAGAATTTTGAGGAGTATATGCAAGAGGGTATTTGCAAATTTTAAGAACGATTTAGATAAAGAATTAAAAAAGTAAATGTTTGGAATAAACATTTTTGGCAACATCTTATTATTTGAAATGAGAAATATCGTCTGGTACCTTTAAATGTATTCTTCTTAAGTAAACAAGTTGTGGATTGAAGAATATGTTTTTGCATTTTCAGAAGAGAAATATTCTTATTCCAGAATTCAAAATCGTTGTGAAATTTATGGTATTAAAATTTGTAAAAGCAAAATAAGCAACATTATTAATAGAACAGGTTAAAACCGTCAATCATTATTTCTTCATGGTAAGTAGACTCCATACGTATATACAAAAAAGATACGTACAATTTTATATGTTTTTAAAGTGAAATCGCTGGTAATAAGAGAAAATCCGCCAACACATAAATCAACAGCAAAGTCTTTAGACACATCTGTAGCAACAATAAATAAAATAATAAACCAAGATTTGCCCAACAACAACTTTAAAATGCTAAAATACATAGTGTTCACCAGCTTTTGCCGAGACATGTTGCTCAACGCAAAACATTTTGTGGAATTCTGTGTGAAAATCATTTAGGAGGAGATAAATGGAAATACATTGTGACTTTTGAAAAAGCATGGGTTTAGCTAAATGAGTACAACAAAACATGTCTATTCACTTTAAAAAACGAGGAGAAAAAATGTACAAATCTGGTTTCGTCATTGTAAAGAAAGTTTCAGTAAGAGGTTTATGATTGTCGCAGGTTTCTCCTACAATGGGAAATTAAAAAAAAGAAGAGTTGAAAAAAATGTTAAAATCAACTCATCATACTATCAGGAGAAAATTATACGTACAATATTTACAGAAGAAGTTCCATTTCTTTATCCCAATGATTTTCAGAAAGTGAAACTTCATAAAGACAAAGCTACAAATCATACTTCGAAAACTACTTCTGCATTCTTAAAAAATGAAGACTAATACAAGTATTGCATAGATACCTTTGCAACATATTTCTGCAAAGTCCCCTGACATTTCACTTATGGACTATTGTGACTTTGGTCTGTTGAAAAGAGCTCTTTCTAAGCGCAAATTCACCACGATTGATAAGTTCTGAAAAGTAGTGGAAGAGAAACGGAAAACAATACCCCTGAAAATTTTATGAAAAGCTCTTCTATCATGGAAATCACGATGCAGATGCATAGTCCAGAAAAAAATTTATGAGATCGAACATTTAAAAAATAGTGTTTACATTTTAAACATTAATTAAATGTCCCCAAAAACACTCTAAAAATTTGTTAATACCATCTTTAGAGAAAAACTATCGTAAGTATATATATATATATATATATATATATATATATATATATATATAATAAATCAAAAGTCAAAGTAACATGAATATAAGTCACTATAAAGCAATAAAACTCTATAGAAAAACAAAAACACAGAAATATATCTAACTACCTAACCACTTATCTAACGTAAAAGCAGCGACAGAAAGGTATGGAAAGAAAATAATATAATTAGAAATATAAAAATGTATGTTGAAATATAAAGAAATTGGATTTATAACAAAACGTGGAAAATAATAAAAAGCATTGGGATCATGTCTTCTTCAGGAGGCAAGAAACATTTGTACAAAATACAATGTAAGACAGAAATAAATTAGCATTAATTTTAGCACAAAAGCAGGTGATAAAATGAATGTTAAAGTATAAATATTAGTGTTTTCTTTAGCATTTGAGATTTTATGTATATATATATGTATACATACATATATATATATATATCTATATATATATATATATATATATATATATATATATATATATATATATATATATATATATATATATATATATATATATATATATATATATACACGATTGTTACTCTGAAATTTCAATTTCTGAGATACGCGCAGACGAGAATTTACAAAATAAAAATAACGATTTAATTTTAAAATACAAAGTATTTTAACACAGAAAACGATTTTTTACTGACTTATTTCAACTTGTTTAGCGTAGAATAAATTTTAAACAGAAGAGAAACTGGAGTTGACGCGAGAACATTTTCGCACTATGATTTTCTACGATTTTGAAGCTAGATTCAATCAAGAAGAATGAATTCAACGGTTTCAATTATAATTTGGTGATGAATCTCCAGCTCGTGCTACTGTATTCAGATGGTTTAGAGAATTTAGAAGAGGTCGCAATTTCTTTCAGGGTAAAGAACACACGTGAAGGGCGCCGGATAATGTGTCTACCATATGAAGAATGTTAATGGATGATAATCGCTGTACCTATCAAATGATACAGAAGGAACTTAACATTGGATCCGCAGCCATACACAAAATCATTCATAAAGAATTACATATGAAAAAAGTAGTTTGCCTTTGGGTTCCCCATAATCTAACTGAGCACCAGAAAGTGAAGCGTGTCAGAATCAGGAAAGGAACTCTTAAATTGCTAAATGATGGTGGCCACTGCATCATTTCTAAAATTGTAACAGGTGATGAAATGTACATACTGTTTTTTGACGTTCCAACACGTTAAGAAAGAAAAGTATGGGTCTATGAAGATGATCCCTCGCCTATTATCGTGAAAAAACAACGCGCACTGAAAAAAAAGTGATGTATTCAGTTTTCCTCAGAAGTACGGGATTGGTCAAAGCCATCACGTTGGAAGGACAGAGGATAGTAGCAGCAAACTGGTATACCATTAAATGTCTTCCGCAGAAGAACTGAATGTTAGTGTACTTATGCTTCACAATGACAATGCATCTTCACATATAGCCGGATTAATAATTGAGTGTCTTAAACATAAACAAATTAAAGTGATCGAACATCCGCCGTAATCACCTGATCTAGCTATGTGCGACTTTTGGTTATTCTTTAATCTAAAAAAGAACTTACGTGGACATTCGTTTTCCTTCAGAAAAAGAGATTGACGTGGCTATAAATGCATTTTTTTTATCTGTTCCAAGAAATGAATGGCTTGAGGCATTTAATCTGTGGAAAATTCGTATAGAAAAGTGCATTGATGCTAGAGGAGACTACTTTAACAAACCTAAAATTTTGTAAGTATAACTTTAAAAACCTGGTTGTATCTCAAAAATTTCAGAGTGACCCTCGTATATATATATATATATATATATATATATATATATATATAACTAAATCATTTATTTTTAATGTGATTTTTTAAGTGCACACAGTTTTTTCTAATATATTGTTATTCTCGGTATATCAACTATTTCTGGTTGTAATTCATAAGATTTTTAAAATTTTATAGCTTTCTATTTAACTAATCAATTTTTTTATAATTTATAAATTTCATGGGTTTGAAATAAAATTATCATATTGAAACTAAATTTAAAGTTAATTTAACGTATTAATTTAAAAATTCTGGGATAAAAATATCTCATTTTTATAATAAAACTTCATGTAACGAAGTAATATATGTTTTAAAATATTTGATTTTAAATTATTACATATATACTTCACATGATAAAGTAGTATTTTAATAATTGAGTTATTTAAAAAATTTCGTACTGTAAAAGACTAGAAGAAATTAAATTAATCAAATATACTAAAAGAAGCGTAGATTCTTATTTTAAGAATGGAATGAGAAAAATACTTGCATCAATGAATGTTTCAATTTTATTTATGTGTTTAATGCTATTATAATTTAGATTGTAATATAAAGGTAATTATAAAGTTAATAGAAATTTAAATTTATTAATGAATTTGAATGTTAAAATGTTTAGTAAAAAATTATAATGTTTGGTATGTTCTTAATTAACGTAATTCAAATGTGATAAATTAACTATTAGATAAATTATATTAACAATTCCGTATTAGTTAAATACAATGACATAGAAGATAAATGAATGAAAATGAATTTCTTTGTATATTGAATTCATTATATTATTTAATCAATTGTTATTATCAAAGCATGCAAGTTGTGTGAATTTATGCCCTTATAATAAAGGTGTTGTGTTATTTGCAAATAAATTGAATCAAAACAATAGCCATAAAACTAATAATATTTACTAAATTTTAAGAAAAATGATTTAAAATGATAAACAAGTTACATTTTTATATCTGGTGACTTAATTATGTATACATTGGGAACATTAAAAAAACAGCTATTCTGATGGTGTATAAATTAGTACTAATTACGCTAATTAAAAGATAGAATTATTAATAACTCAATAAAATAAAACCTATACATTTCACTTGCTACAAGAAGTATTTCTTGAAATCAGACGTGTCAAATGTTTCAAAATGGAAATGAGCCTAAAATTTGTTTTACTTAGGTTAGTATTTTTGTTACCACAACTTGCCTTTTATGGCATTTTTATACATTATTTTTAATAATAGAATATTTATTAAATTACAGACTAACGCTTTAATTTTATTCTCATTAATGAGGTGTTGATTATTTATTTATCTCATCACATCATTATATACACTGATTTTATTTTAGTGTTTGTAAATTTAGTCAGCCAAATTTACATATATAGCCTATGTTTTTAACAAAATTAATATATGGCTCTTGAAAAGGTTGGATGTTTCTGTATTTATGAATGAAAGTATTTCACATAATTCAGTGCTTTCAGAAATGTCTTTTATTTAAATGAAATAAATTAACTTTGAAAGAAATCATAAAACGCTGGAAATATAATTAATGCCACAATGCATTGTAATTATTTAAAACTCTTACAGAAATCCTATTAAAACTAATAGTATAAAGGGATTCACGGGATTTAAAATACGTTTAGTCTTTCATTTTGGATTTGAAACAACTTAGAGGTTTATCTCATTGGAACTCTTACCTTCATGATTATTAATAAGCATATAAATTTACTCTGGAACCATATGCTTATATCATAAACTCAAATAAAATGTTTATTTTTTATTTCAGGCTAAAATTAATAGTAAGTGTAACCTTTCCTGAAAACTTTCTTTAGGATAAAGAAAAATTTTTTTGAATACAGTGCTTTAAGTAAAAGCATCTAAAAGAATTTCGAAAAAAAACTGAATAAACAGATTTTTCTTATGAGCTGAATTTGCACAGTTAAAAACTTATCACAATGATAATAATCTCTGTAACAATATGTTGCAATCCATCGAATAATTCAACCATTAAAATCATTACGTCAGCATTTTATGCATGAGTAGTGTTTCATAAAAGTTCTAAATTTTTAGGCATTGAAAATAACACGAATAGTTAGTAAAAATTTCATATTTATCTTTCTCAGGAAGTAAAAGTATACAGATAGATTATAATTACCTCATAATGATTAAATTAAATTTTCAAGAAATTTTTTCAATTGTATATCGATACACTTAAATTGTAAACAAATTTATATAAAATTTATTTAATTTCAACTAATTTAGTAAAAATTAACATTCTCTGAAAATAAAGATACCATTATAAAAGTTGATTTAAAAAAATGAATCATACAGCCGGCTAACTTGTCCTGACTACGGATAGGGAGGTCCTGGGTTCGATTCTTGGTTCAGGCATGGATGTACTTTCCCTCTCTATTCTGTCTTTATCCTTTCCTTGTGTGCGAATGAGGTGTGAATGGTTGCCTACCCTATAAACGGGTTCCTATGGCATGTGTGTACTGAAGAATTCGAACTCCACACCAAATACTGTTCAATTGGAGAAGCTCACCCCAATTTACCAGCCTAACTGGCACATGAGAACAACAATAACATTTACTATTCTAGCATGTAATTTTTACCATAATTTCATTGATATCATGTGTTAGAATTGACTTTATTATTTCAAAAAATAAGAAATTAAAATATTCAAGAAATCCTAAAACATTTGCTGAAAATGATAACTTTTTAACGTTTTCCTCAAAAACGTTTTTTGCAAAAAATAGGTAACTTCACCAGAACAACAATAACAAAAAATAATGCGAATCTTAAAATAATAAAACGACAAGCAAACAAAAACTAGCATTTCTTAAGTCTATGCTTTAAAATAATTCTGTATATAACTCAAGATATTAAAACAGAGTGATTATCAAAGACTTTACTTTATTTCTCGCATTTTCGTGATACTATATTAAATATTAATAAAAACATTTATGTGAAATTCAAACTGAATTCGATAACTTGTTTGGTCTGAGAAATGTTTCTCATAAAAAGAATGTTTATCACTACCATTTTTAAAATAAAATTTGCTTTGAAAAATTTATTCAATATAACTTTAGTAATAAATATTATATAAATTTTAATATTTATCTATGCTACTTCAACATTTTACACAATGTTTGTTTTTTTTTAAACTTTTTTATAAGATTTAAAATCTTGTCATTATTTTATGGTTACCCTAACTTAAATATAAATATGAATTATCAAAATTTTCGGAAAATCTTTTGAACTAATTTTTTCTTCTAATTTTTTTTAACTAGTTGTGAATATTTTAATTGTAATTATTTAAATTTATATGATTTCATTTATTTCATTTTTTAATCAAAATTTTCTCTGAATCCATGTTTTATTTTTTCAATTTAACATTCTAATATAATATTTTTAAAAATCTATATAATTATTTAAAAATGGTTATTTATACAGATACAAAGTACTTTTAATCTTTTACCAAACATGAATTGGATTCTGCTCTTATTTTAAATTGTTTCTAATCATATGCACAATTTAATTTAGTAGTGTGTAGCACTTAATAATGTGATAATCTATATATTTATATATACTGTTATGCAATAATTGCAATGCTTAAACTATTGATTAAATTTTAATAATAACTTTAGTTCTCTATAAAATAAATACACGCTTTCAGTTTTTTACGAATTTATAAAAAGTTGTTTTGTACAGAGAATTAGACTGTATAAATTAATATTTATCCCTATCATATCTTTATAAAAAATGTATATGAAGCACATAATTTTTAATTTTAGTTTGGTAATTGTTGTAATTATTAGAAAAATCTTTGTTTAGAATATTTTAAATAAACTTTTTTCGTTTTAAATTTATAATAAGTTTTACTATAGTGATTGTTTCATTGATAATTCTATTGAATACATTACTTATTAGAATTTCTACATTTGTCTTTTGGCCATTTAGTAGAACAGTTCTAGTGTTAAATATCCATTAAAAATAATTGCAAATCTTATTACAACAGTTGCACAATAACATTTAAATTTACTATAATTTATTTTAACAGTTGCACAATAAATAATTTTTAAACTATTTCTTATCAACCCATTTCTTGTTGTTGTTCTCGTGTGCTAGCAAATTTGGGTTGTGCTGCTCCACTTTTCCAATTGAACCGTATTTAGTGAGGAGTCCGACTTCTTCAGTACACACACATGCCATAGGGATCCGTTAATGGGGTAGACAACCATCCACACCTCATTCACACACAAGGAAAGGACAAAGACAGGATAGAGAGAGAGAGAGAGAGAAAGTGCATCCATGCCTTAACCGGGATTCGAACCCAGGACCTCCCTATCAGTAGTCAGGCACGCTGACCACTAATACAACATTTGCATAGAATTAAAAAAAATTTAAAATTGTGGTATTTCATATTTAATATAAGCTTATATTTATCCATAATCATAATTTCTATGCAGTTTTATGGTATCACTATGCAGTTTTTCTAATTATGGTATTTCATATTTAATATAAGCTTATATTTATCCATAATCATAATTTCTATGCAGTTTTAGTCATAAGCAGTAACTTAAAGTCATAATGTTAGTTCAAATAGCCTTTTTTCAAATAGAAAATAATTTCTTCAAGATATAATTTTTAACTGCGCACAGAACTTTATAACATAAAATTTAATTTCTTGTTTTTTATAAAAGGAAACATATTTCTAATAGCCAACTATACAAAAACTCTCAAAACTAGAATACAAGCAGACAATTAATTCTGTTTTTAAGCAAATATCTCAGTTTTTCAAAATTGTTTCACCAATGCTGTTAGTATTAGTAAAATTATGGAAATAAAATTATAATAATTTTATTAACATAATTAACATAATTTTCAATTTAAAATACACGGTCATGAAGTTTCGGTTGCATAATAAATTATTAATTAAAACCATTCTTTCTCTCTCCCCTGAAAGATCTCATTTCCTATTACCTTAGAGCTTCTCACTTAACCAAAGGATAATTAATTCATGACTTTGTGGAGGATTTGTCGCCAAGTGAACGACATCGATCGGCAGACTGTAAGAAAGCATGCAACTTTACCCGCATGAATGGATAAGTAGCTTTAACAAGAACAGTGGAACTGAAAAAATGATTCATGATTTACAGCTAGAGTTTTACGCGAATACGGTTACAATTTACTTTTATAAAATTGTCGGCATACTTTGTATCCTCGTATTTATTGAATTTGGAAATAAATGAAATAGAGTCAGCATTTTGCTATTTATAGTTTCATATTTATAAACTCTCAATGATTTATAACAGATATTTGTTGACAGATATTAATAACAGGTATTTATTGACGGAAAAAAGCGACCTCTAAGCATGTATAGTTCTCTCATACATTGATTCTAAATTAGCCTTTACTTCTGAAGAAATATTAATTTTCTTACAAAAATAATGATTCTTTCGTATTGAATTATATTCCGATCAATATATTGAATGTTTTTTTTTTAAATCTTTTTTCCATTATTTACTTGTTATGAATGCTTATTTAAAAGCAAATACATTTATTTTTCTTTACATTTTTCTCTTAACATTATTGTTAATATCTATATTTTAAAACTCTTCTAAAATTTGAAATGAGCTTATCACTCACCTTTTAAATTTTTTCCTGTTAATTATAATTAATGTTAATTATTAAAAATTAATATTAATTATTATGTATTTCATGTAATTTTTTATGTAAGAGACTAAGTATTCCTGTTTATGTCTTTAATTTATTTCGAGTATTTTTGTTTAATATTATAATAGTATATGGTAAAATAATAAATGTAAAAGGAAAATATTTTCCGATTTTTCAAATGAACTTAAGTTATTTAGATTAAACATATTCTTGCAAAATCTTACTAGTTTAGGAAAATAACACTCTTATAAAATTAGATTTCTTAAAAAAATATAATCATTGGGATAAAATATATAATTTCAAATCTTTTCCTAAAAGTAAACTAATTTGAAAGCGAAAAACAATTTAAATTTAAGTAGAAAACAACACAAACTCATTTGTAAAATCATCAAAAATCATTTGTAAATCATTTAATTATGAAATTAAAAAAATATTTTCATATTTTTTAATTAGATCCTTCAGAAATATTATTTCATGAAAAACAGTCAAAAAATTTCTCATTTTGAAAAAAAAAAATAAATAAATAAATAAAATAAAATAAAATTAAACTGCTGTAGTGATGAAGCATCCAGAAACTTAGCTATGACAATGAAATATCATGAATTATTGTTGAAGAGGGTTAATTATATAATTGGTTCTAAGGCCTTATTCTAATAGAAATATTTTCTCTTTAAATATATTTTTAATATACCAATAAATTTATGCCTGATTTTTTTATTATCTCTCACTTTTTTGAAAGAGAGGGAAAGAGATAGAATATCTGCTGAACTCTCTAACTTTTTAAAACAAAGAAAGTAAACTTATGTTTATTTTAGACCTATATATATATATATATATATATATATATATATATATATATATATATATATATATATATATATATATATATATATTTGTATCTTCTGTTTGTAGTGTTTTATATAATTAACTCTTTTTGTTACCAAATACTTTTACATTACTAGTTTTATTTTCAAAATAATTTTACTAATCGCTTTACCTTTCTAGACTAATTTCCTTAATCTCTTTATCTGTTGCATCACTTTGAAAATTTTTGGTGTTAAACTATGTGCCAATTCTTTCTTACTAAACAGCAATTTCTGTAAGTATTTGTATGTTCTACGATAACTACTTATATTTCACATTTTCTTTTTGTTGTACTCTTCAGTTTCATACTATTTGTTTTTTCTCTGAAACGTCCTTTCTGTGAAATGTATTTTATTTTATAGCATATCATATATATAAATACAGTAAAAATTGTATACATCTTTCAGTAATTAAAATGTAAACAACAGCAATGGGAAAATATGGCTTGTTTTCTTAAATATTACTTTACATTATACCGAAACAAGATTGTATTTTCTTGAAAGTAATCGAATATATTATTTTTGACATTTTTAACTAATGTTTTACAGGATGTCATGTAGTAATGAAATTCAATAATTTTTTAACAAAATAATTTTACATGGTACAAATTTTAAGTTATTTCGATTTCTAATAGTTTAATTTTTTGTAGTAATGACAGAGTATATGCAATATTCACTTGTTGATTCGAATATTACTATAGGATTCATATTACTGGTTGAAGCTTACGATAAAGATAAGCTATTAGCAAGTTTTATAACTGCCTTAATTAAAGTGTAATTGAAATTCCAAGTTTAGAATAAATTTTTAATATGTGACTTTTTGGGAGTTTCTGTTATTGTTAAAACTAACAAACAATATTTTAAAGTTTTTGAAATATCCTTCTGGTAAAGAATTAAATGCAAAATTTTTTGTGACAGCTCGATGAAAAAATGCAGCTAGAGTTACGATAGTTTTCTCAGAAAATAACAAATATATTGATTTTTTTTAAATTAAATTTAAAAGAAAAATAAAGTGCTTAAATGATTTCCATGATGGCACATTAAATGAAGGAAATAAAATAGTATTCAGTTAGAAAAAGATGCATATAATTTTTTTGGAGTTCATTCAATCTCAAAATTCTGTTTTTGGTAAAAAGTCTAATCTGCCAAAGTCTTATATTATTCTTTTATATTTAGGCGATTTAGATATAATTTAAACATAATTTTGGAGAGGTAATATCAATCTTACTCTACAGTAATGTACAAACACTTCATGTGCACACACATATACAAAGATTTTACAGAAATGTATATTATAAAATAAGATTAAGAGTATACGTATGGCATAGCTAGTAACAGGGCGCTAGTAAAATATCTAATTTCGTATAGATTATATTTCATTTACATCCGCTTTAATAAGCATATGAAAAGAGCAAAATCTGGCGAAAATTTTCAAACATTACACTTTCGATAACGTTTAATTTGGTGATCCATATTAAGTTTCGTTTTCTATTGTTTTCATTATAATTTTCTGCACTTGCTATAAATATTAAACTTCAAAAACTTTGCAGGGCTTATTTCTGAAATATAAAGGAAAGACATTACATTGACAGGAGAATAATAGTATCATATTCCATAATACCCCTACATTTATATGCAAGTATGAACACATGCTTTAGATAATTATTGGCTTCGCTTGATAATAGTTAATGGTAAATATGAAATTTAAGAGAACTATATAAAGTTGACTTAACAAAATTTTAAGCAATTACATTAAAAATTAATAGATCCCTTAATTTTAAGGCTGTAGGGTTCCACCTACTCATAATTGCGATCCTAGAAAACGGCTTGCTGGCGCCTAACTTTTTGAGGGAACTGGAATGAGGGACTTGTATTTCAAGCTTCACCAGTGGTCGTTTAGGAACTTCAAATATGTGCAGGGTCAAAAGACTTTTAGTTTGTGCACAACATGTAAAGCTGAACAGACATCGCCTGAGCATATATTGACCTGCTTGAATTTTGACTTGGAAGAGGCTTTCTCAAAAAGTCTTTGGATTTCCTGGCTGTTTATGGACTTGTGGAGAGGGTCCAGTATTGGAATTGTACCATCTGGGATTAGCAACAACAACAAAAGATCTCTTAATTACTAGAATTTGAGATAAATTCTAAGAATATTTACTAATTATTTTAGTCAGCAATGCGGACGCAAGTTAAACTGGTTTAAAGCTCTGAATTAAATATTATGTGATGCGCATACAAATCTGTATGAAAGATTTATTAAAGAATCAATGTAATGCCACTTGGATTCAAAAATTTAATATTAAGTGAAAATTCACATTGTTCTCTTAAATATGATCTAATAAATAATAAATGTATACTTAGTATGTATATTTCATGTTATTGTTGTTGTGTTGTGGTAACTAGGCTGGCATTATGAGGTGCGCTGCTCCACTTCTTCAACTAAACGATATTTAGGTGTGGAGTCCTACTTCCTCAGACACACATGCCATAGGTACCCGTTTATAGGGTAGGTAACCATTCAAAACTCATTTTTTCAAGGAAAGGGCAAAGGCAGGATAGATTGAGAGAGAAGGTATTCCTGACTGGGATTCGAACCCATGACCTCTCTATCCGCAGTCAGTCATGCTGACCACTTAACAGGTTAGACGCTAATCAGATAATAATATTTCATTCAAAATTTTGTACTTACGCAACATCTTCAAGTTTTAGTCCTTTAAGACGCGTGTGCAGAAGGGCGCAAGTCTTATGGTCCGAAGTGTCCACAGCCCGCCGCCGACTCAGTTTGACCCCTGGGGGTAGTTCAGGCATGAGCATGCTTCCGCTGCTTTCATCGTAAATGCATTTAAGGACAATTCAAGAGCGGTAAATGTGTTTTTATATCATATGAATTGTTGAAGGGAAAATTAGGAGCAAGAATAAATAAGCAGCATTTTTTCCGAAATTTTCATTTTTGTTTATAAATGCATTTCAGGACAATTCCAAGGAGGTAAATGTGTTTTTATATGATATAAAAAAGCGAAGGGAAAATTAGGTGCAAGAATAAATAAGTAGCATTTTTTCCGAAATTTTCATCTTTGTTTATAAATGCATTTAAGGACAATTCCAAGGCGGTAAATGTGTTTTTATATCATATGAATAAGCGAAGGGAAAATTAGGTGCAAGAATAAATAAGCAGCATTTTTTCCGAAATTTTCATTTTTGTTTATAAATGTATTTAAGGACAATTCCAAGGAGGCAAATGTGTTTTTATATGATATCAAAAAGCGAAGAGAAAATTAGGTGCAAGAATAAATAAGCAGCATTTTTTCCGAAATTTTCATTTTTGTTTATAAATGCATTTAAGGACAATTCCAAGGAGGCAAATGTGTTTTTATATGATATAAAAAAGCGAAGGAAAAATTAGGTGCAAGAATAAATAAGAAGCATTTTTTCCGAAATTTTCATTTTTGTTTATAAATGCATTTCAGGACAATTCCAAGGAGGCAAATGTGTTTTTATATGATATAAAAAAGCGAAGGGAAAATTAGGTGTAAAAATAAATAAGCAGCATTTTTTCCGAAATTTTCATTTTTGTTTATAAATGTATTTCAGGACAATTCCAAGGAGGCAAATGTGTTTTTATATGATATAAAAAAGCGAAGGGAAAATTAGGTGCAAGAATAAATAAGTAGCATTTTTTCCGAAATTTTCATCTTTGTTTATAAATGCATTTAAGGACAATTCCAAGGAGGCAAATGTGTTTTTATATGATATCAAAAAGCGAAGAGAAAATTAGGTGCAAGAATAAATAAGCAGCATTTTTTCCGAAATTTTCATTTTTATTTATAAATGCATTTAAGGACAATTCCAAGGAGGCAAATGTGTTTTTATATGATATAAAAAAGCGAAGGAAAATTAGGTGCAAGAATAAATAAGAAGCATTTTTTCCGAAATTTTCATTTTTGCTTATAAATGCATTTCAGGAAAATTCCAAGGAGGCAAATGTGTTTTTATATGATATAAAAACGCGAAGGAAAAATTAGGTGCAAGAATAAATAAGAAGCATTTTTTCCGAAATTTTCATTTTTGCTTATAAATGCATTTCAGGAAAATTCCAAGGAGGCAAATGTGTTTTTATATGATATAAAAAAGCGAAGGAAAAATTAGGTGCAAGAATAAATAAGAAGCATTTTTTCCGAAATTTTCATTTTTGTTTATAAATGCATTTCAGGACAATTCCAAGGAGGCAAATGTGTTTTTATATGATATAAAAAAGCGAAGGGAAAATTAGGTGTAAGAATAAATAAGCAGCATTTTTTCCGAAATTTTCATTTTTGTTTATAAATGCATTTCAGGACAATTCCAAGGAGGCAAATGTGTTTTTATATGATATAAAAAAGCGAAGGGAAAATTAGGTGTAAGAATAAATAAGAAGCATTTTTTCCGAAATTTTCATTTTTGCTTATAAATGCATTTCAGGAAAATTCCAAAGGAGGCAAATGTGTTTTTATATGATATAAAAAGCAGAAGGAAAAAATTAGGTGCAAGAATAAATAAGAAGCATTTTTTCCGAAATTTTCATTTTTGCTTATAAATGCATTTCAGGAAAATTCCAAGGAGGCAAATGTGTTTTTATATGATATAAAAAAGCGAAGGGAAAATTAGGTGTAAGAATAAATAAGCAGCATTTTTTCCGAAATTTTCGTTTTTGTTTATAAATGCATTTCAGGACAATTCCAAGGAGGCAAATGTGTTTTTATATGATATAAAAAAGCGAAGGGAAAATTAGGTGTAAGAATAAATAAGAAGCATTTTTTCCGAAATTTTCATTTTTGTTTATAAATGCATTTCAGGACAATTCCAAGGAGGCAAATGTGTTTTTATATGATATAAAAAAGCGAAGGGAAAATTAGGTGTAAGAATAAATAAGCAGCATTTATTCCGAAATTTACATTTATTTTTATAAATTCATTTCAGGACAATTCCAAGGAGGCAAATGTGTTTTTATATGATATAAAAAAGCGAAGGGAAAATTAGGTGCAAGAATAAATAAGAAGCATTTTTTCCGAAATTTTCATTTTTGCTTATAAATGCATTTCAGGAAAATTCCAAGGAGAGCAAATGTGTTTTTATATGATATAAAAAAGCGAAGGGGAAAATTAGGTGTAAGAATAAATAAGTAGCATTTTTCCGAAATTTTCGTCATTTTGTTTATAAATGCATTTCAGGACAATTCCAAGAGAGGCAAATGTGTTTTTATATGATATAAAAAAGCGAAGGGAAAATTAGGTGTAAGAATAAATAAGAAGCATTTTTTCCGAAATTTTCGTTTTTGTTTATAAATGCATTTCAGGATAATTCCAGGGAGGCAAATGTGTTTTTATATGATATAAAAAAGCGAAGGGAAAATTAGGTGTAAGAATAAATAAGCAGCATTTTTTCCGAAATTTTCATTTTTGTTTATAAATGCATTTCAGGACAATTCCAAGGAGGCAAATGTGTTTTTATATGATATAAAAAAGCGAAGGGAAAATTAGGTGCAAGAATAAATAAGCAGCATTTTTTTCGAAATTTTCATTTTTGTTTATAAATGCATTTCAGGACAGTTCCAATGATCAAATGTGTCCCTAATTAGTTTATGATACATAAAATATTTTTTTTTTCATTGGTAAGATTAAGGAAAATTGGAGGCTAGAATATATATATAAATGAATGAGATTATTTTAGGAATATATATTTCCATTTTTTTTTCATTTTGCATCTTGCTACTGTAACAAATGCATTTTATAGTAAAAATATATTCATTTGTTTTTGTTTTTTTTTTAAATTCAAAATTATAACACTTTGTATATATATTTTTAAAATGCTCTAATATTATTTTCCGTATAAAAATTATAAAAATGTGTGTTTATATTGGCAGAAAAAGAATAAATTTGCGTTATCCAAATAAATTATTCCTGTAGGACAAACAATTTAATGCCAAATATTCTATATGCATTTGAAATATTTCTTGAATTTTAAATTAATTTTGAAAGACTTTCTCATTTACACAATTTTTTAATGAAAAATTTATATTTTAAGGAATAAAAATATTTATATTTTCTAAAAATATATTTACTTAGGTTTATCAGGTGACAGAAATTCCTCCAATTTTGTTTACCATTCAGTGCTAAATTGTCTCAATTCAATGATTTTTATTCTATTAGCTTGGATCTCGTAGTTTGTTTATAAAATCTAGCAATCTCACTCTGCTTTTTTCATTTAAGCCTGGGTATACAGAATCATTTGTAATAACTGTGTACCAAAGGAATTAACCGCCATGTGCAAAATTAACAACAAAGTGACCAGCTAGTCTTTAGCAAACAAAATATAAACTTTCTTTTTTTTACTTAAATATATAAAAGAATAGCTTATATTTGACTCTCTTCTTCGCCTTAGGAAGTCACAGACTGTCTAATGTCAGTTGGTTAGTAAAATATCATGCATTGGAAGATACTGATAATTAATTAGCTCAAATATGGCCATTTGATTTCGCAGACAATTCCTAATAAATCAGCTGAGTAAATAGGGATCAATCGCTGCTGGTCAAACCAAGCAGGCAAATGCAGGTGATGGATGGTTATCTTGTTTGGGCTTACTTGTAAGCCTATTTATAATATTATACCTTGAACATAATATTAATAAAAATTATTTATTAATTAAATAAATCATTATTTAATATAATGGGCACGATTCAATATTTTGTCAGAAATTATTTAAGTTCTCTCTTCAATAGTTTATTACATTATTTTTGAAAAAAAAATTAAGTGTGAGGAATCTTAAAGTTAAGGTTATAAGTTTTTCTCGTATTCAAATCCGATTATATTTAGCATAAAAAAATCAAAAATCAATACACACACACACACACACACACACACACACACACACACACACACACACACACACACACACACACACACACACACACACACACACACACACACACACACATATATATAAATATATATATATATATATATATATATATATATATATAGATGTTTAAGTATTACGTATAATATACTTTTTAATAAAAGAAATTTTTAGAAAATTTTTAATGCTTAATATATTATTTATGCTTCAAAAAATTTTATATGTATATCTATATCTATCTATCTATCTATCTATCTATCTATATATATATATATATATATATATATATATATAATATACTTAAAAAAATTGTATTAGTAGTTTAAATTAACTCTCTTAAGATACTCTGTTATCGAATTTTAGCAGACATACACATATAAAAACATATTTTCATTGATGATTTCATAATTATTTAGTGGTAAAGAGGAAGAATAATAAAATCTGAAAAACATGATTCTATCTCATTTCTTATTTTCTTATTTATCATACTTGAATTTTTCCTCAAGGCACATAAGAATGAAATTGGTTTTGTTGCCATGACAACAGTGGAAAAACATTTGAATAGCATAATAGTGATTTAAACAAAAATATTATCTTTTTTTTTTCACTTCAATTTAGGATATCCTTATAACACTTATCTTTTTTATTTGATACGAATTATTATACGAATGTTAATTCTTAAAATAATTAATTTTGTTAACAAATTAATTTTGCTCATTTCGTAAAAGTATTTGTAAAAAATTCAAAACAATATACTTTAGAATATTTATATTTAGAATTTCTTTAAAATTAATTAATTACAACAAATATTAATTGATTTCATATATATGTAAATTTCTAGAAATATATATATAATAAACTAGGTAAGAACTCTTATAATATATATATTAAAATTGTAAAAATCAAATAATACTGAAGCGCGATTAATAGATATAATATGTAGAAATTGTTTAATATAAGAATAAAATAACACAATGGCACAATAAAACGGTGTTAAATTTAAAATATAAATATTTACATCTTCTCTTACCTTATATTTTATAAACAAATATGTGCTTAATTTATCACAACTAATTTTCCTTGAATATGATTTTCACTAAGTATTGTAATATTGAGAACTTTAAATATCATCATTGTGGAATGATATAGTTGGATATAATTAAACTCATTATATTCAAAACTCATTTGATGGGGTGCAGTAAAGAAATATTTCATATCCTAAGCATAAAATGGGCAATAATTTTTTTAAAAATTTTGTTAAATCTACTTTCAAATTGAAAATATTAAAGAATGAAATTTTTTTATTGTCTAAAATGGCAAAAATCCCCTTGTATTTGTGATACAAAGTATGATTTAATTATCTGTACAATTAATCTTTATAAAAGATTAATTGTACTCACATATCAGTTGAAATAAATCAACTAATCTTTAGTGCGATTCATTAAAATAATTACTGTTGTGGTGTATCCAATTTCAGATATTTAAAACTTCAAGTGAGAAAAATTAATTTCAATAATTTTACTGAACATTTCAGAGGATTTTTCATTATTTAAACAATGGTTTGTTTACAGATGAATTTGGATAATTTTATCCTAGATAATAAAAATATTTCATAATATCACACATTATGCATATTGTTTACCTTACGTTATCTGAAAATTTTTCCATGGCTCTTTTCTATTTAATAATTAATTACTTTTTAAATATTTAAATAAAATGCATACACAGATTAAAACTTTCTGTAATAAGGGTTATTAGAGAAAAAAATACTTTTATTCTTATATTAAGAATGATGTCACTATTTAAATTGTTTTTGGATATAATAATCTGAAATGTCTACGGCATTAAAATATTGATCTATTTTTGTTGATATTAAAAAAATAATGATAAATTATTATTAGGCGCTAAATAAATATGAATCAATATTAAAGAGAAAATTAATACAAGAGCAATTAACCAAAGCATTCTAGAATGAAAAAATACCGTGCAATTAATTATATTTAGTACTTTTTTAATAATTTTATTTTTATGATAACTTATTCTCATAGTTTAGGTTATTTAAGTTGAGTCAGTTTATTTTAAATCCTTAATTGTTCTGGGATTCTAAATTTTTATTTTTTTGTAATTTTATTTAACATCAATAACGGTATGCACATTTACGGTTTACATTTTTATTTGTTATAACAATTTAAAATTGAATACAATATTGAATTTTGTATATTTCTAGTAATATATTATTTTTAATGCATATTAATGATATATTAAAACATTTTTTTCATTAAATTAACGTTTTTTTATATCTAACACTTATTATAATGAAGAAAAGTTAAAAAATTCTTCATAATATTAAATTATTATAAATAATGAATTTTCTTTATGAGTAGTGAGGGTGATTATGCAAGTAACAAATATTTTTTATGAGAAAGTAATTTATGTATTACAATTTCTTTCCTATCTTGAAGTAATATTATATATTCATACATGCTCTATTTTCGTTAATTGAAATTTTCTATTCTGTATGTAATTTTTTAAATTAATTAAAGAAATCAATTTAACTAATATATAAAGTTTATCTGCAACATTTTTCATTTACATTTATCAAAAAAGCATTTAATTGGAAGAAGTGAAAATACACTTTTAAATAAATTTGAAATTATTTTCTTTATTTTTTTCATTGTAAACTGAATTTTACAATTAAATAATAAAATGCAAGTCTAAATATACCATTTTAAAAAGTGGTGTATTCAAAATTAACACATTTGATAATTCCGTTATTGAATTTTTCTGTTTTATATATACTTCTTTTGTTTTCACTTAAAACTATTGAGATAACTTTTAATAAGTTCTGTAACATAATATTTCAAATAAATGAATAATAAGATGTATACTGTGTGTGTGTGTTTCGTGAATACAAGAACACTTGAATGTGTAGTGAGTGCCTGCGAAGCAATTTCTATATTATCATAATACTTGAAATTTTTTTTACTAAAACTTTCATGATATTTAATCATAATTTGTTAAAATGTTTTCCGTTTATTTTAAATTACTCGCATTTGAACATTAAAAATTTCCATTCCGAATGCAAATTTGAATGAGATATGAATCTAAGAAAAGAAGTATATTCTTTTATATAAATTTTTTGATAAATAATTTATGTATTAATGAACAATATTTATACTAAAGAGCAAATCAGGAAAATTTCCTCTTTTTCCCCAATTTGTTTGCTTATTCAGCAATTATGCATAGATTATATTAAATTAATTTTGGAATAAAATTTCACGCTTATTTACAAACAATGAATTCAAGTAAAATTTGTGGTGATTTCATTGTCACTTTAATGTAAAAATTTATTTCGCCACTTTTCAAATTTGATTTATTTTAATAAAAATTTAAATTTTATCATTTGACCAAAAATTTAATTTCGATAAAGTAGCGTATTTTAAAATCCCTGAAATAAGTACAAACCACATTAATAAATTGAAATTTTTCATAGAATAGCAAAAGAAAAATTAGCTCACAAATTAATATTTTATTTATTGATTTATTAAATTACTTACTTTGCATGGTATTTTACTGAATAAAAATTTATGTATTTCATTCTTTATTTAAATAGTTATTTCAATTATATATATATATATATATATATATATATATATATATATATATATATATATATATATATATATATATATATATATATATATATATATATATATATATATATATATATATATATATATATATATATATATATATATATATACACATACACATATATGATTGTATTTACTTTTAATTACATGCAAAAATTTATCATTCTTGAAAAAAAAAACTTATGTTTTGTTATTAGTACATTACACGTGTTTGATCATTCATTAAAATAAATTTGTGGTTTCCAGCGTATCGAAAAATGTTATTTGAATATAATTCTTTTTGCGTACACAAAATACATCCTATAAAGCTAACGTTGTAATTAATTTAAAGAATAAAATTTTTAAGTATTTATAAAATTTTTAATTATTAATGTTCAATGATTTTTTTTTTTCTGAATTCAAAGTCAATTTATATAATAAAAACAAAAATTATCTTCAATTACAATAAGTTCTGTCATAGTTATTGTTATAACTAAGCATAATATCAATAGTCAACGAAAAAAGTATATTTTATTATATATTTTTTGTATATATGTTTATTATTATATTTTTGTAATAGGATTATTATTATGAGTGAGTTTTGCTTTTTATTGCATTTGTTATTCTTAACATAACTTTCAAATTGGTAATTCGAGTTCCATTTCAAATATAGATGGCAGCACTATATAAGAAAGATTATTTTCTATTTCTAATAATGCTTTAAGCACACATAAAGGATCATGCAAAATATATATTAAAATTAATATAAATATATAAAATTAATATAAATGGATAGATACATAAAGAACTGGAGTTTATTTACTAAAAGCGCTAAAAATAAAATGAGGATAATAGGAAAATACTTATCGGTCATAATTATTTTTCTGAATCCGATCGTATGTTTTTATTTCAAATAAAACAAATATAGCTAGCCAAAATTGTATATTTATTTGCAATATAGTGCATTAAAGTTATTTATAAAAATTTTAAAGCCCTCTTAAAGATAAATGCAATATAGATTTTTTTAATTCTGAAGAATGTCAGGAAATAATTGTGAAATATAATGATGAAATAGAGTTCAAAATTTATGACTGAATAAAAAAAAAATTTTTTTATTCATTCTGATTTTTATTACTCTTTACAACTGATTTAAAATTCATTTTTTGTCAAAAGTTGAACATTGGATGCACCAAAACAACCTATTTAAATAAAAACTATACAAAAATATTTTATATAATCATTAGATATTCGTCTTATATCAATTAAAAGAGTTGCTAATACAATTGAATTTGCAGCATTATATTTATTTGTAGATAAAAAATAATGTTTCTCATGTGTAGAGAGTAACTCAAAATTTCTTTGAACGGTTTTCTTTAAATTGTACTTAAATATAAATTGTTATTAAATGCATTCATTTCATCATGGAAGTAGGTAAAAAACAAGACATATATATATATTAAATATATATATATATAATATAATATATATATAATATATAATTTATATATATATATATATATATATATGTATATATATATATATATATATATATATATATATATAGGTAGATAGATAGATAGATAGATAAGTAGATAGATAAAATATAATATGGAAAAATAAATTATAATTTTTATTTAATGAGTACACTAACTTTTATATAGCTAACAAAACATATACTTAAATTATAGTATTAAATTAAATATAGGTACGATGTACTTAATACTGTGTATTTTTATAATATACAACTATTAGTTATACAACAAATTATTATTTATGTTTCACTAAATTTACTAAACGCTTAAAATATTTATATTATGTAGTAAAGTACATTTTACATGTTGAATTTCTTATATTTAGCAGTTATATGCATTCAAAAATTTGCATATAACTGATAAACCTAAGAAATTGATTGTTTGAAAGATTCCATGAGATTTTCGTTATAAATTAATACATAAACATATTTTAGTATATCAAATTTTAATCACACTTAATCACATTTTAGTTTTTAAAATATATTTTTTGCATATTTTATTTCTCTGATTGGGAACATTCTGTATAATTCATGCAATTGTTAACGAAGTATTTATAGGAAAAAGATACTGTTAAAAACCAATTACAGGTTACACATCATTTTTAAGCCTATTTTAATTAAGTTAGAAACTGTAAGCAAATTAGAATTTATAAAATAAACGTCTTCTCATTTTTTAAACTGCTAGTAAAATAAAGAATCTAGCATTTTTGTTTCATTACATATTTCTAATAATATGAAAATGTGGCGAATTAACCATCTCAACCATTAAAATCACATTTCTTATGTAAATGCAGTGGCGCCATCTATTGCTGATAGTAAATATATAAGCTAAAGAATGCAAATTTAATAAACATAAAATTAATTAAAAAAGATTATAATTTTTAAATTCAGACTATTGATATAAAAATTATAATTTCTTCACCATTTCAATTAATTTTTATTATAGAAAATATTACAATGTCTAGTTATGAGCAAGGCGTATTCTCCCTATTTAGTTGATTTTCTTAAAATAAAAAAAATAAAAAAATAAAAGAAAGTTTAAAAAGTTTTACAATTATTTAGTAATATTTCAAGAAATCTTAACTCTAACATGCATCATTAAGTAATTTATTTTGGCTAAATTACTTTTATATACTTAAAAATGCCCTAAAAGTTTGAAGTAATTCAAGATTTCCTCAATTTTTGTTCAATTTATAAATTTTTTTGATCGTAACCCGTAATTCTGTTAGCACATCGATACAAGCAATGTTTAGAGATAAAAAGCAGCAAAGGTTGTAAAATGTATTTTGAAAAGTAATATTAGAATTATATTGTAAATTAATAATTCATTCTGGAATTTTTTTCATTATTTTTTGTGACGTTTTTTTTTCAGAATAGTCAACACTATATTTAATTTTTCACTTTATTAAGCAATTTTTATATAAAATAATAAAAATTTATAAATAAATGGCAAAAAGCATTTTAGTGGAATGTAAAGCTATGATTTCCAGCGTAAATTCACAAATATTATTTAATCAATAAGAATTAATTACTTTCATTCTAAAATTAAAATATTTTTGCTTAACTCAATTTGATTATCTTTTGTTGTTGTTTTACCTTTGATTAAGTTATTATTATTTTCTTAGTTTTAAATATAAAATATAAATTTTTGTACGCGTCTATACTATCCCTCCAAACCAGTGGTGCCTAATTTTTGAATGTCCTTCTGTATATTTAACTTAAATATTTTAACTGTAACTGTTTTGCAAACAAGGAAGTATGTGAAAATACATTTATGATCTATAAAAGATTAATAATACTTGTTGATAATTACTTTAAATCATGAAGAAGGAAACAATGGATAGGATTATATGTGGAATATAGAAATGTGCTATTAATATTTAAAACAAATATAGTTAGAAGGAAATAACTTTTAAATTTATTACTAAGTGGTTTTCTTTTCCATTTTGTAAAATATATTCATTTTAATAAATAGAAAAAGTATTTAAAATTAAGTATATATTTTACGTAGTAAAATATAAATTTTAAATAATAACAAATTATTAGAGCATTTATTTTTAATTTTTTTTTTTTACCATTTATTCCATTTGATGATTATAAATAAATAAGTAAATGTCATAAGTACATAGATCATCTAGAACACAATAAGGTTTCTTTAAATTTGAAATTACTAATTTTTTCTGCATTGTTTACTATTTACTAAATATACTGAAATATTAGAATGTAAGGGAAATGTTCATCGTGTGCATAGTAATAATTTACACAAGTGAAGAGGCGCAAACTCCAAAATAAAACAATCAATAAAAATCTTTATTGACCCCAGTATCATAAACACGAGCATTATCACAAAACATTTTCTTCACTTCACTTCACTTGCGTTCACTATAGCGCGAGAATATTTTCTTCCGTAAGAAAGAAACCATATAATGTAATCGAAGTTGATATAATTAAATATGTTTTACGAGATCCGGATCCTTTTTTGCCGATCAATGATTCGTATCAACTCTTTGTATAAGCATACTTGGTATTAATTGCAACATTTAAGTAATTAAAGGATTGATAAAGCAAAAGTTATGCATGTATCTTCAATTTTAATTTGCGCACACGTTAGGATTCTCTGATATATGATATTTACTTCCAATAAAACTGCATTCCTAATAATGTTTTCTCATCTGATACTTTTCAAAAATAGAGATACGTAATGCTTATTGATCCAAAATGGCATCTGTATTAACTTATCCACATTACATCAATAAGGCAACATTGAAAAGAATCGGAATTAACTTACAATTTGTCACCGAAATCTCTTTTTATAACAAATTGGATTTTACTAATTTTACGTCTTTCGGCAATATTGGAAACATGGTAAAATATTAATATATTTGTCCAAGAATATGCATATTTTCTCAATAATAACATGACAAGTGATATTAATTTCACATCTGTTTAAGAATAAACATTTATTTCAGACAAATTATTTATTTTTATCATAAAATCTGTCATTTCATTTTCTGAGTGGTGTTAAAATTTGTTTCGGAAGTATTTGCATATTTTTCTTAATCACAGACTGACACCATCTGAAATTGTTGTAAGTTGTTTTTAATTCTTTGATAAAAAATATAATAGTTTAACTCTAGAGCAATTATTTTAATCTTTATAATTGAAATAAATTTTTCCAAATATAGGAATTCAAATTTGTATTTAATCATTATTTTTTACCACATACATAATTCTAAAACGTCAATTTTTCTCTTCAAAATCATTTAATAACTATGCGCATCGTATTTGTAAAAAAATCGATCTCTATTATGTAAAGAAAGATGATTATCCGTAAAGAATTAAATCATAGCATTAAAATAAAAGCATTTGAGAATTCACAAAAAAGAATAAACAATAAATCAACTCAAGAAAATTTAACGTTTGCATACCATCTGTTTGCCATCAATCTTAATCATGCTCGTGTAGGTTTTACGAGAAAAATCGACAGTTCTTTCACTTATTAAGATTGATTTTTATTTGTAATATTTTTCATGAGGAATTATTGTCATATGCTGTCAGGTTTATGAATAGTGTTTTTGTTATTTCATAATGTTGTTATTCACGAATCATTTTTATATTGAGTTGCAAATACAATGCTGAAATATGAAGTTCATTCATCTGCAGTGTTTGCACCAATTTATAATTTATCAATTAATATATTATATATATATATATATATGTATATATATATATTCCAATGGCTGATTGTAGACAGTTACAACTGAAACATAGTCTATTAATCTATTGTTCCCTAATACCCAAGGAACCGGCCAGAAATAACGACCTCTTAGCCGCCGAGGCATTGCTCCGGGTGCACCACAGGGGGTGGGCCACCATCGCACCCTCACATATGCCATAGGGACCCGTTTATAGGGTTGGCATCATTCATACTTCATTCGCACACACAAGGAAAAGACAAAGACAGAATAGAGGGACCGAAAGTGCATCCATGCCTGAACCGGGACTCGAACCCAGGACCTTCCTATCCGTAGTCAGGCACGCTGACAACTAGACAAGTTGGCCAGCTATATATATATATATATATATATATATATATATATATATATATATATATATATATATATATATATGTATATGTATACATATATAATGGTTTTTTATTGTATTCAATTTAGTAGTTAATTGTAAATCAGCACATCTCGAAACAATCAAATACAGAATAAAAATAAATATAAAAGAAATTTTCCGTTATCCCTTGAAATATTATAATATGTGCACACACTAAAAACTATCTTGCTCAGAAATCTCCTGTAGTTACAGATGGATGGAACATATCCAATCATCTTGGTAAGAAAATGGATAGGATTATATATTAGTATATGGAATTGTATCAATATATTAGTACAGGAGATATTTTTGAGAAGGGTGCTTTTTAGAATCTTGTGGATATTTTTGATGATGTTCTGGCATTACAAAAAAATTGCTGAACTGGTTAGGGCATATTAGAAAAGAAGCCCAACGTTTATTATACCTGTGAAGAGAAACGGCATGAGGTTGGTTCAGTATTCATAGGTAAGAGAATAAAATATATTGTCATTGAATTCGTGTATGTTAAAGACAGAATATTTAAACTTCGTTAAAAGTGGAGACACTATAATATAAGCTAACTTCATCCACAAGCACCTACCTAAATAGAAATCGTTGATAGAGAGAGTTTTCATGGTTAATTTGAAATTATTTATGAGAATTGCTCGCAAAGTGTTAGGAATGTTGACTGGAAATTTCAGTACAAAAATTTGAAACGACGATGTGATATGGTCTAATATTTGAGAACAAAGCTTACTTCAATTAACAAGTGAGAATGGAGTTATAAGAGAATATGAATAAAGCCATGTGGTGGTATTCTAAGCTATCACTGAATTATTAAAAATAAATATTGAATTAAATTGACATAGTAATAAAATATTAATATTCTGAATTAAGTTTTCTATGTGCAAATATTACTCAAACCTATTTAATAAATTTCAATTTTAAGTATTTTTCATATATGTACAAGCTATAAATACAGTTTAAATTTAAATTTTTAGTATTTTTCATATATGTACAAGCTATAAATGCAGTTTAAATTTAAATTTTTATATGAAAAATTTAGATTATATGTTATTATATATATATATATATATATATATATATATATATATATATATATATATATATATATCTATATATATATATATATATATATATTCTTTTTATATATATATATATATATATATTATATATATATATATATATATATACTGTATATATATATATATATATATATATATATATATATATATATATATATATATATATATATATATATATATATATATATATATATATATATATATATGTTTATATATATATATATATATCAAAAAAATATTTATAAAGTATATGTATTGAAGTCACATAGGTTATTTTTAAAATTAACATTTGAAATTTTTTATCTAAATTGTTTGTTAACAAAATATGATGTTTTAACCACAATTATATGGTTGATAGTGCAATGTAAATTATTTATTTGTTAATTATCTTTGTTAGGAAAATTTATAAAATATAAAAATAGTTTTTCTCACTTGTTAATCTAAAGCTTATATGATTTATTTATTGATTTTTAAATCTTCTTCTCTTTTAAACTTTTAACAATTTAATCATATTCTGTAAATTAAGCCGTAAATTACTATCAAGTTAAAAGGAAAATTAATTAAAAAGAAAGAAAAATCTTAGGTTTTTCTTTTAACGGATTGATAATTTTGTTTCTTAAACAAATATTTATTATTAATTTCTAATTAATGCACGTTTTAAAAAATTCGATTTCATCAAGTATACTGAGTTAACTTGAAATATCAAATGAATTTCGCAAACATTATCCAGCAATTACTTATTAAACAGATCTTTACCTTTAAAATTACATTTTCATATCTGTTTATTCTCTCCAGTAGAATTAATTTTCTGCAATAAAATAAATAAATATAGATTATAGAATCAAATTAAAAAATTACTGTTTCTATTTAAATAGCGAAACATTAATAAAATACGAAGCGAAAAATGCTAATTTTGAAATATTTACTTTCAAAAATAGGGTTTGAAAATATTCAATTACTGAAGATAAAATTGCAATTAATTTAATTCTAGAATACACTCGATATAATTTTACATTCAGCTTTATGTTTTTGCGCAAAAGTTTTATTTCTAAATAACTTTAAGATAATGATTTCTAGAACTGATTTTCTTCATTAATTTTTAATTAACTAAGCATAGTTTAATCGATATTTGATATTCTATTAAATATTATTAAAAAATCTAATAAATTAATATTTCAGTTAAATAATCGATAATTGTAAATAAATGATCTATAAATAATTCAATTATCTAAATAATAAATTCAATTGTAAGAAATTTTTTTCTTACATGGATTTTAAAACGTGACTCTTAAAAAATACCATAACAATGTAAGTAAGAAAAAATTAAAATATGCAAATCAGATGAAAGTAACTAAAAGATGAGATTAGGTATTTTTCAATTTAATCAGCTAACAAGGATCAGTCTGAAAATTTTTATAAACTCTTAACCACTTCCTTGCAAGAAATTTGATTTGTGATAAATAAAAGTGCCAATAAAAATCCTATCATTGAAACAGTTTCCAGAAGTTGGTAAATTTATTTTAAGTAATTACATTTTCCCTAGAATATATCAAACTTGTTCTCGTGATAGCTAGAATCAACTATCAAAACTGATAATTTGTAACGTGAAAACAGTTTGCTCTCCCCCAAAACCAATTGAATGTGAAAATTTCTCTAATCACTGGAAGTAAAGTTGTCTTAAATTGTCATGATTATGGTTGTCACAGACGAGGAAGCGAGGTTTCAAGAGATATTACCAAACTTATTTTCCATCTATGCAATCACGTGTATTTAAGGCAATACATATGTTATAGAGAAGTATGTCTTAGCTATTCTAAGTCTTAAACATTGTGATAATGTTTACTATTTAAGTCTGTTTTGATAATTTCGAAATAACATCGATGAATATAATAGCATTCCTAGACACATAGAAATTTCAGCTTATGATTTTCTGGTATCAATTATTTTATGTTAGCTGTATATTTCAGTTTATTATGTAAGTGATTTCAAATTATGCTTCATCTGTGGTTGTTCTAATTTTGTAATTTTACCAAAAATATAATGTATAAAAATCAATTAATAAATATTTTTATACATATTAATAATCAATTTTTTTGTTTTTCGATTAAATCATTTGGGCGGTTTCTCAAAGAAACATAGGTATTTACATGAAATTAACGCTCTCGAAATTATTCCAAATATTAGTGTTTATTGTAATCGGATATTTTCCATTTAAAAGAATTATTTAAAATTATATTGAAATTTGTTTAGTAAAGCTAATTAAGCGCTTAAAAACAAAGGAAGATAGGTCATAATCATTAACACGGGTAATTTTAATTGTTAGATTCTATTTCATATTTGAAACTATTTTTTGTTCAACAATATCATTTTACACCAGAAAATAAATATTTTTAATCCCTTAACATGATTTTTCAAGTGTTATTTTGATTAACAGTTTTTTAGACATTATGGTCGCACGTTCAATATATATATATATATATATATATATATATATATATATATATATATATATATATATATATATATACTATATATATATATATATATATATATATATATATATATATATATATATATATATATATATATATAACCCTTTTTTAATATAATCTTTTTAAGTATATTTTGAATAAATGAATAAAATATCACAATTTTCAACTTTTGACATTCCAGTAGCAGTCTTTGGATGTCTGTCTCTATTCCATAAGTGAGCAGTTCTCTATTCCGCCAAATCTCACATATTTGACAAAAGGAGAAATGATTGATACCACTGACTAGTTATTCAATAATATAGTTATCTAAAACCTTGCAGATCAGTTATGATACTACAAATATTAAGAAAAATTAATTGCTTTGTTAAAGGAGTTGTGTTTGGTTTGTGTGTGAAAACACATGTGTAAACAATGATTGTGCCATTCTGTAAAATAATTTTACTTACCGCAAACCTTTCCTCTCTGTTGAAAGCTGTTGTGTGTGTTTGGAGAACTTTCTCGAAACTGTTAAGATTATCTTGTTTTAATACATCTTCATCCTTCCAGTCAAATTTCTGGACCATCGTTGAAGGCTGTTCGTGTCCTAGATATGTTGTTGTTACATGACACTCGGAAAAGTCAAGTTTACTAGCCATCGGCTATGAGAAATGAACTCAGAAGAGAGCGTCTTACATTTAACCAGAGCACCATAAGGGTGAAAATACGACTTTTGCTCTTCAAAACCTCCGATAGATGGCAGCACCATCGGATTTATTTCTTTAATTTTGACATTGATCTGAAGGGAGAGGGAATTTTCTTCATTTCATTACACCCATGGCAACAGTTCAACCATCTAACACAGCACTTTTGATTCCACAGATTTAAAGAGCACGTGTATCACATCCACTCGGTGGCGCATTGGTGGTATTGGGAATCAAACCCAGCACCTCCAGATGGAAAGCTGATAACCTAACCATTAGGCTACCACTTCACTCCATATGTTGATTATTAGTATAATCTGAGTACGTCACATTTTCTTGAACTTTTTTTACGTTCAATTTTATGATGGCGTGGTGGTGTTCCTAAATTTATTAAGTGACATCAAATTAATGCCTTTAAATCTATAAAATATTTTCTTTATATTTTATCATACGATGCGAAATAAATTCATGTTATAAGGGGATTGTTTTTCAGTTTCTATGATGTATAATATATTAAAATACAATTGTGAGTTTTTTAAATTTTGTTATAAAATTTTTCATGTTGACCTCAATCGAAAAAGTTAATATTTATAACTGTCTAAATGACAAGAAAAATGATAATTTGCTCTAACAAAATAATTGCTCAAACAATGAAATGTTTAAACAAATTAATCAATTTCCTTGCACAAAAACTTTCTAAAAATATTTTGTCATTTATGTGAATGTAATAATTGAAAATAGATTACTAAAATATACAATAATTACCTTACTAAATTATTTATACATAATTATATCGAAATACTGACTCTCTTTCAGTATCTCCAAAATTCACGATGCATTCTAAGGTCAATATGATAGTTATCACTGCTTGGCATTTGCAAACATTTCGAGTTGTTTTTCTTTTTTTTCTCTTAGTAAAAGTATTTTTACAGTTCGGTTTATGCCAATAAGATTCATATACTTCTCGCATATCTCTTTAATTATTTCTTCTTTTTTGTGTTTTATTATATTTATTTGTTATCTTTTTTATTCTTTTTTAATGTTTTATGAATGCGTTAGAATCATTTACTTGTTGATTACGTATTAAAATTATTCACTTTGGGATTTATCAAATCACTGTCCCTAAAGCAGAATATGGATTTAATGGATACTTTATTATTTCAGCAAAGGACAAATTTTAAAGTTTTGTCTTTTTTATATAGTTAAAATATTTTAGATCAGTGAGTTCATTTCGAGGTAATATTCATATCATAAATTTGTAAAATATTTTCAATGATCCAATAAATAAATTAAACTTTATCTAACAAAAATTTGGGAAGTAAATTAAAAAAATTAATTTATGGGAATAAATTTTTACGTGTAACTTTTAACAATACAAAAACTGAAAAAAATTAATGAAAAGCACTATTTTTCTTAAAATTAAATAAAAAAAACTTCTCAATTTATAAGTTAGATTTATTTTATATTCAAAAGTTTTTTTTTTATTAAATTAAAAAAAATTAAGACCATTCAAGAATTAGATTAGAGAAAATTACCTTTTGAAATTAATATTTAATCTTTAATTATCAATTTTCTGCCCCGTATTGGTAAATATGATTGATAACTAAACAAATTATTATCACAAGAATATGTTAAATTCTTATATTTATTTGACAATACAGTTTAATGATTTTTTTTTTTGATTTTATTGCTTTTAAACCTACTTTATTGGTGGGTGGAAGCAAATATATTAAAAAAATCAATTTTGTTTAAAATAACAACAAACTAAATAATAAATTTTTTATCTCTTATATAATACTTATAAAAATAATTAATATTATTTTATAAAATACAAAATTGTATTAGGAGTAATATAAGTCATTTTCCCTAAAACGTACTATTGAATAAGTTGAATCAGCGTACACAAAGCTAGTTTTTATGTGATTTATTTTCTATTTCTTATCTAAAGGCGTGGTTTTTTTCTGTAAGAAGACAAGCGATACTTTTGAAATGTTAAGCAGAAACTGATTATAGCGGCATAATCCTTCTCGAGAACATGACTAATCGTAGGAAAGAGTCTCAAGGACTCCAAATCTGCAAAGTCCTTGAGGGAAAAAAAAATTCGTAGCTAGTCGGTAGCTTCTGTAAAATGGTTATATTAATTTTAGGAAATAAATTTACTTCAATTTTTCTTTATCTTTATGCGGCAAAATTAAGAAAAATAAAAATGTTCTTTATTCAGTTTTCTTTAAAGAGGAGAATTTTCGAATAGTATTTTGTTTTTTATGAAAGTTTTTGATTTTGGGAACTTACATACATTGTTTGATAATTTTGTGAAATATTTGTGATAATTATAAAAATGTATAATGAAGCAATACGAAAATTAGTACTATACCAGGAAAAATACATATTGCTCTAATTTTTCAGCAATTATCATGATCACTTCCTTATATAGCTGCATTACAGAAAACACATAACCACTTACAGTCCCATCAGTTAAAGTTATAATATGAGATGTTATTGAATACACGATTAATAGTTTTTTTCACTCTTATGGTACATTAAATAAAGACCATTACATTTCTATTGTGGCTGAAATTCAGCAAGACACCGTTTGCCAACAAGTTTTCAATATTTTTTGGACAATCCTTAATGCAAAATGTTTTCGCTACCTCCGAAGTAAGTACATTTTCTAGATCTTTACCCAAAACCAAAATGCAGTTATTTTCAGTACAATATAGAGATGCCGTATAATCCAGGGTTCTGAATTCTGAATTTTTCTGGCGATGAAGAATGCTGACAAGATGACATATCGTGACGTACGCGATGACGTAAATTTTCTGTATTATTCTTATAGGTCTCCATATTTATGACGTAATAAAAGCCAGGTTGCCAGATATATTAGAAATTTAGCTAAAAAACATCAAACTCAAAATTTGGCATACTGGATTATATTGCATCTGTGACAAAAATTCTTATTATTAGTCACGCAGTAACTTATTTGTTATCAGATTTCAATTATTAAAACCTATGAGCCGTGAAAATGTATTGAAAGTACAAGGCAAAAGCTCATAATATATTAGACGATGTGAACCTATATATACTATCTAATCTATGGTTAAACATCCATTAATTTTTACAAATTTATATTTTGCAAAATTAATTTTTACAAATTTAATTTATTATTTACAAATTTAATTGTACTTGTTTACAATGCATTTGCTTAGAAATAAAGTTTTAATGATAAAATCTATGTGCAATTAACATACTTCTTCATATACGAAAATTTTATTCATTATGTACACATCACGCTAAGAATGTAAAACTTAGCATTAATCTAAATGCTTATGAACAAAATAAAATATTCAAAAAGTAAAAGAAATATTTTACTTGCTCAAAATTTGGCAGTTGACCGAAAATGAATGACTACTATAGGTTATTTATGCAAATGGTGTATTTTGTTGTACTAGCATGCTTAGTAGAATTTCATAAAGGAAAAAAGATTTCTTTCTCTCAAAGTCATTCTTAATATCACATCAAAAAATATTTTTATCATTTTGCGTTTCTTTTGTTGATGACGCTTCTTTATGACAGGGCTTATTTTTTTTTTAAAAAAAAAATTAATGGGAATTTACTTCAATTTTTTATTTAAAGTTAAAAATTTATTCTCAAATAATTGACACTGTTTTGTATATAATTTCTGGCAGATCATTTAAAACGAAGTTATTTATATGTAAAACCTGTAAATTTGAAATTGTCATTCTGTTATATTGATTTTTCTATATAATTTAAATATATTTTAAGTTGTTGTACCAATTACTATTTAAATATTGTTTTTTTTGTATTAATTTAGTTTGTAGCTTTTTCTACTTATTCATTAGCACACATCCAAAAAATAAAACTCAGACCTGTAATACTGCTTCTTTTTACACGTAATTTGTGTTAGATTGTGGCGAAAAATTTGCAAACGATTACTTCAAATTATTCTGTTCAAAATATTCAAAATAGTCTTTTAAAATAAATTAAAATTTAATTGAATTAATTTTTATTTAATTTAAATAAATTAAATTAAATTAAATTTTAATTTAAATTTAGAAAAGTTAAATAAAAATATTTATTAAAAGATATTTTTATTTACTGTTATTGTATATTTGACAGTTGTAGAGTTATCATTTTCCAACATTATTCTCGATGTTTGTCATTTTTATTTTTTACTTCAAGTATTGTTTCATTTAATGTAATTTATTCAGTAAGCATTTAGTATGCAATTTTCAACAAATGTTTTTTACAAAATGATTTCCAAGGATTCCGAAGTGTAATTTGGAAATGTAGGTTTTTGTAATTTAAAAATATTTAATATCTATTATATTTTTAGTTCCTACATACATTTTAATATATATTTCATGGTTATGGGCAATCATTATTATAGAATTCTTTTCAAAAGTTAAATTATATTTTCACTTACGGTTTAATTGTTTTATAACAAAAATATATGGAGTCCTTCAATCAATACATGAAATGATATAAATAACTGAATATTTAATTTTGCTTTAATGTTAAATGATAGAGTTTGATTAAAGGAATAAATTATTTAAATAGATCAACTATATTTAATATAGTTAAGAGTTCTGTGAATTTTATTTCCTTAAAAAATATTCTCTGATTGATAGCAATCTATTTGGGAAATCAAATTTGCAAAACATGCTTACACGAAATTCAATTTTCTCTTATAAATAGTAAAAAGTATAAATATATCAAAGATTTAAAAGCAAATTTCAAAAGACATTGTTTAAAATGATAAACGTCTCCATTAAAAAGAATATCTTAAATGTATCTGAAATTGTATCTTTTTTTTATCCGTAAAATGGAATTGAAATTAAATTTCATTTTTCATGATTTACATTTTATATGAAAAAATCTTAATGCTATAAATTCAATTTAAAGTTATATAGTGGAATCATTAAGTATATATATAAATATATATATATATATGTATATATATATATATATATATATATATATATATATATATATATATATATATATATATATATATATATATATATATATATATATATATATATATATATATATATATATATATATATATTGAATCATTATGTGTACATAGACATATATAAATAGTTGAATCATTAAGTTTAGCTACTGAATAAAAGAAATAAATGATTCGTATATTTTAAAATGATTTATATAAAGCACAGTAAAAAGTCCTGCTTTATTAGAAAGTAACTGAAATATTTATATACTTCGCAGTGAATAATTAATTTTATCTGTTACAAATTTCCTCACTAACATCTTTCTACCAGTTATAAGCGATAGGATGCCATTCGAAATATTTTAGATACAGAATTGTATAAATAATTAAATTTTCATTAAGGAATTTCTTATAAATTTTTTAATGTAAAGTTTACATATTATCTTCATAATTAATGTCTACATTATAAAAGTTATCAATTTATTAATTTATAAATCTTGTATCAATTGAATAATTAGAAAAATATTTTCAGATTTTACTTTGCTGTTTTGTTTAAAATAGTGCAGATAATTCTAGCATGGCTATATAATTATTTTATACGAAGGAAAAGATTTCTCCAATTCATGTTAAATAAATATTAAAGAATATTTTTGCTACGAAGAGAAATCCCAAATGTGTTTTAAAAATTCAAAAGATGACTTTTAGACATTCGACATAACTTATTTTAAGATAATATATTTATGGCCCAAACTTTTCAAAAGTAATTATTTTTACTCGGCTGAAAAAAATGCGGTTAGTTTCATTAACTGTTATATGTAGACAAATATCTGCAAACTTAATATACTTTCCTTTGATATATTTAAATCTTTTTGGTTAAATTCAAATAAAATATCACATATCATATCAAAAGAATATTTATAAGTTTTTAGAATAATTATAAAGAAATAAATCTTATCGAAAAATTAAATTTACACCGAAATCTTCTGAGTTTTGCATTATGTGATGTTATAATATTTTTAATGAAAATATATGTGAAAAAATTTTAGAGATTTACAAAAGTAGCTTTATTCTGAGTTCATTGAAATGTATTTAACACTTTTAAAATAAAACTTTATTAGATATTATAAGATATATTTATTAGATATAAACTTATATATACTTTTATTAGATTGTCTGCAAAAGTTTAATATTCTGAATAAGTTTAAAAAACAATTATTTATTTTTGAGGAAAATATTATTTAAGTTTCACAATAACAATTAAAATTACTGAAACTGTTAAAAAAATTGATGAGAATTTTTTTAATTATTATAATCAGTTTGAACAGTGACAAATAAATTCACCAAAACTCGTCATAATTATTTTTAGTTTTTGTCATTTGATAATTAAAATAAAAAAAAATCACAAATGCAAATTTCTGCAGTGAATTTAATAACTAAATTTAAAAATGATACCTTTAATAATGTTTGTTTCATAGTTTTGACTGCAAATTATTAATACAATCGTTAAATCTAAGAAATTCTTAAATTTAATTATATATAATTTAATTATATGCAATCAATATAAAAATGTTACTAAAAATATTAATAATTTTCGGAAAAAAAACTTTAATTCTTCTTTATTTTGTAATAATAATACAGAGATGGAACGAAGTTATCTGTTACAACAGATCTTATCAACAACTATCTAAACGCCTGAAAGCTGGATAATATTCCCGTTAGCTTTGTGGTAATTTTTAAGTATGTATATGCAGTGTTTAAAGAGGATTTTTATTTAATTGAATCATAAACTTTATGAGTATAAGCATTCCTTCGTCTGACAAAATTATGAGATTTCGGAAAATTTATATTTTATAACTTGTTAGAGTAATTAATTAGTAAAGCAAATTAATTTTCTTAATGATGAAATTAATTTTAGTTAAAAATTGAATTTGTGTTAAAATGCTTACTGTTTACAAAACTAATGTGATATAGTGAGAAAAATTGCGTAGTAAATTTATTTAAGGTGATAGAGGGGATTTATTTCGAGAAAAAGAGATAAAGTTTCTAATTTTTGAATCCCAATCCTTTTCTGAAATCCTTAGATTCTAATATATCTTTTCTAGTTCTTATGTTGCATTTGTTTTCATTGAAAGACAATTCTGTTTTGCAGAAACCTTACGTGCATGTCTTAAGTCATTGAGTCAATGAAACCTTAAAAATTTGTTATTTTTCTTCAATGCTAAATCTACAACACACTTGTTTTTTATGTATTTCATATTCCTTAGATTCGAAATCATGCTTTCTATTTATCTTTCTTAAACATAAGGACGTATTTAATGTAATTATTAAATATTTATATGATTTTAACTCAGATAGATAATAGTTGTAAAAGTATAAACTTTAAAAATAAGGGACTTACTTTCGGAATCATTCGTGTAAACTGTTTTGACATGTCAGACAGTAATAATTTCAAAAGGTTTTAGGAGTATTTAAAAATTAAACGATTATTTGTGTATTTTCAAATTAAAATCATTATTATTTTAAAAGTGATTGAATAATTATTAATAATTTCTTATTATTCTTTTATCAACCGTATTTTTTTTTGTTTTGCCGTGTGTTTTTAACAAAATATTTTTTTTCAAAATTTTCATTTACTTACATAATTACCTAAATAAGATTTATTTATTTAATACTTTATTTAAAAAATATTGATATCAAATTTTGAGATAAATTTTTTTGAGGAATAAGCTTATGACTTTGAATTAATTCTAGAGATTTGTAATTCGTTTTTTTAATTGTTTTTCTTAACTAATTTTTCCTAAATAATATATTTTACTTAGAGCATTTTATGCCACATAGGAATGCACAAAAATAAGCTTCAATTTTTCTTATTATGATTTTGCAACTAAAAGTCTTAAATTTTTAATTAAACATTAGGAAATGATGTTTTTGAAAGTTAGTTGTTATTGTTAAGAAGAGTTGTTAATGAAAGTTTAAATTCATTTTAAGTGAAATAATTCATGTAAATAATTGAAGCCCATAAAGCGTAAAATAAACTTAAATTTTTCATTGGATGATCTATGATAATTTCATAAAACAAGCTGATGATTGAAAAAAAAATCGTTTATTTATAAGCAAACAAAATCAATTCAAATACATTTAAGAAATTTAATTATTCCTTACGCATGAAATGTAAATAATCCAAAGTAAGTTCAAAATTTGATTTATTTTTTTGTCATTCCTTTTAACAAATTCTTATTTTCGATATTTATCAATTTAATTGAATTTTAATAGTTCTTTTTAGGATAAGAAACGCATAACTTAATTTCCTTTTGAAATTGTAACACCATTATTTTGGTTTTGATTTACCCTTATTGTAATGTAGTTTTAATGTAATAATATGAATTGCATGCACAAATATTTCAATATATTTACTGTTCTAAAACTTTCTTGTGTAGTTGAAACACATTTTATTTTTTGCCTCGAACACCAATGGATTTTTACAGCTTTTGATAGTAAATTTAATAAATTATAAAAATAAGAATCAGATTTTTCGTGTCAGTGATCTGATTTTCCCTCAGACACACACACATGTATGTGTGTGTGTGATGAAAAATAAAATCCTAGAAATGTTTCTCTGTTGAAAATTTAACTTCAAAAATATTTTTAAATACTTTTTCATTTATCATTTGTATGGTTGCTTTATTTGTAAAATCATTCCAATAATTATGATAGGAAACTAAATTATATGTGTACCTATTTTTAAATAGATGAGTAACTTAAATCTGTAGATGAAGCACATTATTTCTATCTAGCGAGTACTTTAAAAATTCTTCCTCATTCATTAAAGTCTTCAAAATAGGAATTTTCTTTTTTTCCTTAGTTTGTCTGTGTGAAAAAAAGAAAAAGCGTGTCGGTCGATAATGAAACAATCCCTTCAGCACATTTAGAAGGGCGATGTAAAGGTATGAAACACTCAACAATCGTCACATTTTCCCTCTTTTTTCCCCTCATTTTCCCTTCATTATTTGTTCAGATTTTCTCCCTTTTCCCATGAAATCGTTAAAATTTATTTGTTCCCTAAGTTAAGTGAGCTGTAATTTTACGGGGACACTGAGAATTTATTATTTTAATTTGTGATGCGCTCTTTTGACTGCTTAAGCTTTATGAGCATGTGCATGCGCTCTTTCAATTGTAAAACAAAAGAATAAGCCTAAAAACAATATAATTTGGCAAAATAAGGTCTCATTTGATTAAAGAATGAATTAGAGAGCATGTCCGGATGAAGCGATCAGTTTTTTCATCTATTCCGAGTAGAAAAAATAATTTGTGTAAGCAGTTAAAATGTGATTAAAGTTTTATACTAAATTCATGTTTCTAAGATTACATATTTTTAAACAGAATTTGTTCTTAAGCTTTGATCAACAGAAAAATGTGAAATTTGTTTTTATAATTTATAAAAATATATAGTATTATGATCATTATTTACAAAGAAATTTATTTCACATTATAAAAGTTTTTTAAATTTATTTATTAAAACAAAATAATTATTTCAGTGGTCAAAATAATAATTAAAAGAATCAGAAAACAATCAATGTTTTGTATTTAAATATTCAAGGTCTGGAATTTTTTCTAAAACAATCAATGTTTTGATGTAGGAGGCATGCTTTCATATAATTTATTTGATCACATGAATGGCATAATCATATACTCAACTGAATTTAAAAATTTAATTTGCATTATTATGCTTTGAAAGTGACAGATAATAGCGGTAAATTTCTCTTAAGTCAAGATAAGTTTTAAAAAATGTTAATCTTTTTCTTTTTAATGCAAAGTGTAAAGTTTTTGAGTGCTATATTCAGATAAACTTTATTATACTTTGGTAAAATTTCTGTAATCTTATTAGTTTGATCTCACATTTTTATATAATACTGTTCTTTCTGGAACTGAAAACTTTAACGTACTACACCTTGTTTGTCCATATATATATATAATAATAATAATTCGGACTGTAATTCAATATTTAAAATTAACAAATATTATATCATGATAATCTATTAGTTGGAAAATTAACTTAAAATATAGTTGATATATCATGCATTGTATGAATGGTATCTTATCTGTATTGTAAATAGTAAATAATTTTAAATATTTTATAATTTCATGAAATTTTTTGTTATAAAGGTTTAGTAGAAAACTGAATGGAAATCTAGCTGAAAATATCTAGTTGTATGGAAGTTATTGTATACAACAGTCGATGCCCTAGAATGATTAATTCATAATTTACTTGAAAACAAAAATTTAACACATAGAAGAACATAAATAAATGGATTACAATATGGTAATAATTCTGAACAATTTTAAAGGGGTAATATGTTACATCGGATGAAACGCATCATAATTTTAAATCAATATTAAATGATAGCTGAGCTGAACACTTGATATTTGATCTTTCACACCTCTCTCAATTACGGATAAAAATGAACTTAATTTCATTGTAAGAAAAGGTTGCTATTTCTAAGTGAACTAGTCTTTTGAATAAATAATTTTATATTTTTTAAAGTTGTGTCTTACATCTATAAAATAAAAGAAGCGATATTAGGTAATGAAGAGAAGCTTAGGTAAAATTATCAAAAAATTTTTTATTCATGTTATTTTTTTTAGAAAAACAATCATAAATGTAAATTTGTCAAACATTCCACGAATATTTCTTAAAAATCATCATTGCGTTAACAATTTATAAAGGAATATAATCAGAGCGATGAAAAAAGTGTGCGTCATATGTTCAATAAAAAGACAAAAATTTAACACATAGAAGAACATAAATAAATGGATTACAATATGGTAATAATTCTGAACAATTTTAAAGGGGTAATATGTTACATCGGATGAAACGCATCATAATTTTAAATCAATATTAAATGATAGCTGAGCTGAACACTTGATATTTGATCTTTCACACTCCTCTCAATTACGGATAAAAATGAACTTAATTTCATTGTAAGAAAAGGTTGCTATTTCTAAGTGAACTAGTCTTTTGAATAAATAATTTTATATTTTTTAAAGTTGTGTCTTACATCTATAAAATAAAAGAAGCGATATTAGGTAATGAAGAGAAGCTTAGGTAAAATTATCAAAAAATTTTTTATTCATGTTATTTTTTTTTAGAAAAACAATCATAAATGTAAATTTGTCAAACATTCCACGAATATTTCTTAAAAATCATCATTGCGTTAACAATATATAAAGGAATATAATCAGAGCGATGAAAAAAGTGTGCGTCATATGTTCAATAAAAAGACATATAATTTTAATCAATTTTGAATTATCTCTCTCTCATCTCTCTCTCTCTCTCTATAAATGATTGATATATGATGGATTGATATAAATGATTGATAGAAGGAAAAATCAGCTCAAAATTACTATTTTGTCTAGTATCTTAAACGTGATGTTTAAAATTTATTTATTAACTGAGCAGTAAACTCCTGGCCGATCTTAACTCTAAAACACTAATTAATAAATCCAAAAACTTGGAGACAAAGTGAGGAGCCATACTGTAGTTTCGCTTATGATTTATTCTACGCACATACCGCGTACACACTGCCTATTTTCAAAAAGTGAAAGAAAAATATAACAAACGACGCTCAGCGCCATCTCGTAGTAATGAATTCACAATTCAATGAATGGGAGCTTGAACATTAACCAACACCTTTTTGTCATTTTTAATTAGTAAAAATAATTGTTGATAAAATTTATTTTCGAATGAATAACAAACATTAAACATATTTTAGGCTTCAAGGAACATGATTCTTAATTATTTACTGGCATGAAAAATACATTTTTAAATAAAATTGTTTTACATTAATATATACACACACATTAAAAACAACAACAATATAATTGAAAATTAAGCTGTTGTAATTTAAACTGTTGCAATAGCCATATCAAAGTGTTAGGATTTCCTTAGATTTCCAATGTATTTCAAGAGTATAATGTCTGTAACTATGTGTTTTATATTTTTTATTTAACTTCGTTGTTAGATTCTTTTATTTAAAGAAGAGGAATGTGTACTTCATTAAAAAAGTTGTATTTATATCTCAAAGAAATATATAAATATTTTATTAGTAGGATGTAGCTTCACTATTAACATGTGAAACTACAGGGATTCACCTAAAAATCGAATCATAGTATGATTGAATAGTATTTAGAGTGAATATATTCTACCATTTTTCATGAAGATATTTTAAAAATTCTCGAAGAGATACGAGTGGATTTCATATATCGATTACGTATTGAACACTATAAATGGACGATGGTTCAGTTATACTGATCAAGTGACTGTATGGGTAGAGATGGATACTTAACTTCATTTCTTGCTCATCAAATCATGATTAAACATGTTTTGCTGGATAAATTATCTTGCTGTAAAATTCAATCTCCTGCAGGCAACAAAGATTGTAGTATAGATGAGACCTGTGCAATTGCCATTTACCTTCATTTAAGAAAAATGAACCTTCCTTTCAAAGTTACAGTAACTGGAAAAAAAGAAGGATAGAGAGAGAACGAGAGAGACATGGCTGCCCATATCATCCTCCATTCTTGACATTGCAAGCAGACAATAGTGAACATACGCCTGTGCAAATGTCCTACAAATGTGCAGCCATATTGATGCAGAGAGAATTGTTAAAAACGATTCTTCAGGCCATAGATGTCTTTTGGCATTAGTATCCGTGACAAATGGCTAGAAAGTTTCCTCTGCACCATAAATATTCTGTTTCTAAAGTGTCTTCGATTTGTAATCATTGACATCATAGATGGCAGAAGCTGTTTGATTGTAAGTTGTCACTTTAACTGCAATTGTCAACTTTTTGACATTTCAAAATGCATCAATACCTGCCGGTCCCTTTTAGTCAAACTTCTCCTTTCAACCAAATTTTTCCGTTGCCAAGCTTATTTTGCAGTCTGTACGTATGCTATCATGAATTGTTACATTATATTAAAAAATGCCTAAAAGTTGTGATGTTTTTTATTCCCCTTGATTGAGTTAAATGCATTCCAACAATTTGCCCTCTATGAAGATACTGAAGAATGAGATTTCACATTTTTGAAAATAAATCAGACTTATAACTTTAGTAAAACGAACTGATGATATCAGAATATATGTATTGCATTGATAAAAATCTAGTTATATTATTACATTTTAATAATACAAAGTGCATTCAAAATTTCAGTCTTATTCACAGGTGTTTTTTTTCATTTTGATAGCCACACACACACATATATATATGTACATGTGACACACACACACACATATATATATGTACATGTGACACACACACACACATATATATATGTACATGTGACACACACACACATATATATATGTACATGTGACACACACACACACATATATATATGTACATGTGACACACACACATATATATATGTATATGTGACACATACACACACACACACATACATATATATATATGGCTATTACGGTGTATATAAAAATTCATTTTTTAACCTATAATTCTTTTATAAAATTATAAATACTATACTATTTATAAAAAATAAGGTGAAAAATATTTTTTTGATTGGAAGTAGTATTTAAAGTGATATGTTTGGTAAAAAAATAATAACAATTTTGGCCGAATTTAGTCTGGATATAGCAAGTATAATGGTTAATAAAATAATAAAACCTCGATATCTAATATTATAATCCCGAGGATCTTTCTTCTACTATAATCTAATGTGCATGTAGAATGCTTTAAAATTTTCTCTAAATCATTAAATTTTGATTTAGTTTGAAATAGTTTTTTCGCTTGTATCAAAGATTCAAAAATATTAAATATGGAAGGCATTAGAGCTCTTAAAAAGCAAAAACCATTTATAGTTTTCTTTACTCATTTCAGATCTTATTTTGATGCATTTTATGTATTTAAAAATAAGCACAAAATTTTAAAGGCAAAACTTTACTGGATTAGTCATGGTGTATTAACTAATACTAATCATCAAAATAAAATAAAACTAGTTAATAATTAACATCAAATCCTATTACTAGTTATAAATGCATTTTACATAAATACAAATGGCATGCAATGTACAAATGACAAGCAGTATTTAACGGCTTTTAAAGTCAAGATACTGAATCGTGACAAATAGAAATGCGTCAGTTAAAATCTAGCGTCATAAAGTTTGAGACTACTTTTCTATGAGCAACAAGTGGGTGGATTCATCGATTTTCACCCTCCTGTCCATTACTAGATGTGAATCCATAATAGGCACGTCGTCGGAAGTGATGGAGTGCTTATCATGAATCGTCGGTCCGCATTCCACTCGGAAATCGAACATCTGTTGTTATCTCTTCAATCCGCCTCCTCCTCAGACACTACCAATTACTGTCGGACGGAGGAATGCCGTTAACCTATTATTTATTCTGACGCTTCTTTCAGGTGCCCGCTCAGATGCTTTTCATATCGCATTATCTTTTCCTTTATTAAGCAAAAGTGCTTGGGAAAAATCTTGTTAAGCTAATTGCGTTAACGGCGAAACGGGAGGAAATTAAGATGATGACATTCTTAAAGCTCGGAAGTGAGGTTCGAGGAAGTAAATGCCGTAATTTCATCTCCAAAGAGGGTTGTTATTGTTGTGGGCTAATAAGTAAAATTTGAGTGGGGTAATTTCTTTTTTTCCTTTCAGATTGATGGAAATGGATTTTCCACTTGATTATGGTTGATTTGCATTGATTAGGGTTGACTTCTTTACTTGTCATTCTTCTTGATGTCATTTTTCCTTTCAGATTGATGGAAATGGATTTTCCACTTCATTATGGTTGATTTGCATTGATTAGGGTTGACTCCTTTACTTGTCATTCTTCTTGATGTCATTTTTATTCACCACTATGTATCGAAAATTACAACTAATAAGTTAATTCAACTACCTAAAGAGTTCAATACTTTCTTCAGATTTTTTTTTACCATTCCTGCAAGCCGTGTTACTTTGTGAAAAATTAGAAAATTAAGTTTTGATTATATATAATTACATTATCATTTGTTAAAATAAGATCCATTTGCTAAGGAGCATTAGAAAATCTGTCTTTCTTCATTGTTAGTGAGTAATTCCTTTAATTAAAAAATGTTCTCTTTTTAAATGTGTGGCTTGAAGTTTGTTAAGAATTAAATTGCTAGTTTTCTCTCGAGTGCGTTTTAATTTTGATTCCTTTTTTTATCATTAGCGAATAAGAAAAATTCCTGTTTTTTTCTTCATTTAAAATTAAATGTCTTAATGCTTATTTTTTTTATTAAATACTTCGCCAGAATATATTTGTTTTACTAAACATATTGTTTTAGTTTTAAACGGTTGGATTATTGTTAATGCAAAATATGAAATGAAAAAATAAATTCTCTGTCATGTTTGGTGATACAGGATTATTTAAAATTTTAAGGAAACATTAATTTATCTTTTCAAAGGGAAAATTTTTTAAAAACTTGAAAACTAATTTGTCTTACATATTTATTTTTAGAATCTCATAAAATTTGCAATTTTGTTTTGAGTATATACATGTATTCTGTTAAAATATAGAGTTTAATTCCAGTAAACTGGAGTGAATTTATAGTTTTTTACAATTTAAAACTCTTAAATTCTAACTCTTAATTCTAAAACTCTTAACAATCTTAAAATATTGAAATTAAATCCAAAAAGATATAGCAACGAATCCAATTTAATCAAAGCCAAATCTTATCGCTACATCAAATATCAAAAATTTATTTACAATGACAAATAAGTTAAACGAATCTGATATCCGGTATAGTTTTGAAAATCATACATATTTCAGACAGAGAAATATTTTGTTTAAAATCTCATACATTAAAAGTTTCTTAATTTCATAGAAGTCAATTTAATTGTACTTGAAGATAAATAATCTGTTTTAAGTCTATAAAACTAATAATTCATTGAAACTCTCTTTTAGGAGATAAAATATGGACTAATTATGCGGAACAAACGCAAATAACACAATAAATGTTTCATTAATTAATGTAGTGAAATACACATTAATATTAAATATATTTTCTAAAACTTCTAGCAAACCATGAAAATTTATTACAAATAAAATGTCAATAGAAGTGATATATCAAAGATAAATTACTTGTAAATTTTGTTTAATTTCCCGATACATTTATTTCGAGAATGAAATGAAGCTTCTAATTACAAGAATTTTAATTGTTCTAACTAAATTTTATTTGATAAATAAATACTTTTACTTCTTTTTATCAATAGGTTTTGAAATAAAATGCATTAGAATAGCATTTTAAATCAAATATAAATTGAAATGCTAAATAAATACTTGAAAACATTCTTTATGCTTGTCTTCAAACGAATTCTTACATTATATCATAATCAATATTCTAGAAATATAAAAATAAATTGAAGAAGACTAGTGTTTATCATAATCACCTAAAAACTAAATTAATATTTTTTTATATTTGAAGTGTAAAATAACTCGTTTTATATTTGACGTAATGAATAATTAATGAGTATATCCATTTTTTAAATTTGAGTATATGTCTAAAATTACTTTTATAGAAGATTTTAATTTTAATTTAATTTATGTAAACACAACTCAAAAGAACTTTATGTGTTGAATTTATATGAGTGTAAGAATTTTTTCTTACCTTTTCCCTTAAATTAAATTTTTGCCTCTAAATTTCACAGTTTTCATTTGTTTCTCATTACCAGATACTTAAAATACTAAAGAAAATGTGATTGTGCACACCATAAAACACCAAAATTTAATGTAAGATAATTAATTATTTTTAGTTATTGTCATATGCAAATTTTGATAATATAGAAAGAAGTGTGTCAATGTTAATAAGGAAAAAATGTTATTATTTTAAGCATTATTTGAACAAAAATCACTTTATATTTCTGAAAATACTTTCCTCTCATAATTTTCTTACATGGATAAATGCAACAGCTTTTGAATTTGCTATACATAAACATACTTTTTAGTATCTCTTGCACCAATCTTTTGTTCTGAGTAACAATGCAACCAGTTAATTTTTCTTTCTAATATAGCATTTCTTAATTTAAATTACCGAATTAATTTTTCACATAAACATTGTATTTACTTAATTTTTAAGTTTAACATTATATAGTTTTACTTTTTGATATCAAAATAATTTTAAATTTGGTTTGTTTTCCCGAGTCATCTCTGGTATCAAGCAGATTCTCCTGGAAGTTCCCTTGCTTTTTTGATTGCGATAGATATGTTCAGACAACACTTTTCCGGTTCTTTAGTGGGCACCTGAAAGGACTTACATTCGAGAGAGGTCTCAAGGTGCACCCAAATTGTCCTAAATGTCAAAATGAACCGGCATCACCAGCACATATCCTTAAGCGCCTGGGGCTGTCTCTTGAGGACCTATATAGGTCTTCTACACTTGCTTTCGATTTTCTGAAAGTAAATGGACTCGTGGACCTCGTCCAGTATATTCCTAGACATGGAGATTAGAAAGAAGATAATAATTCTGAAAACTGCTTGATATTTTCATATGTGCTTCAATTCACTGTTTTAAATCTATTCCCAATTTTAAAAAAATAATTATTAATTAACTCAGTAGCACCATAAACCCCAAGAAGCCAAGGCTTACAGTGATCATCTCTGTTTTTTTGTTCGATGGCCTTGGAATGCTAAGCATATATCATCATTAGGTGGTCAATCTAACGAAGGCATTAGATTGGCCATCTAATGTTAATCTAACTATGATGACAATTTTAACTCCCAGTGTTTAGTTTCTAAACATACTTGGTTCCTAGTTTTATCGACCTACTGAAGGGATGAAAGGCTGAAAAATATTTATATTCGCTATAAAGCAAAGAAACATTTCACAATTCTTTAAAAGAAGTATTAATTTGAATTTTATTTCATATGAATACATTTATTTATTAGCATTGTTTCAGTTCTCTTAAAATCAGTAAATCAGGCAAATATTTAGAAATATAGTATGATGTTCATAAATAACTGAGGAAATCCACAGTTAATCAGTAGAAACTTAAGATATAGTTTCGTTAATATTAGAAGGTAGTCACTAAAATGATGTAAGTTCAATGATTAAGCCCTATCAAAAATGAGCTAAGTCAGACTGGAAGCGGAATTTTTTTTATCGAAAACCCCTTCTTAGAACTTTCTTAACGTAATCTGGGTAAATGATTGGTCGTTAGGAGTGATCTCATCTCAACATACATTGAATTGGAACATTCTAAGTATCACCGACACAGAAGATTTGTTGTTAGTTGTTACTCATGACACTTGGACAAGCCATGCTTGCTATGCAGCTGGATATGCGAATTTAAGTCAGAAGGGTGCGTCTTTCGTTTAACCAATGCACCACGAAAGTGAAAATACGACTTTGCTCTAAACTCCTCCGATAGATGGCAGCACGATAGTATCTACACCCTCAATTTTGACATTGATCTAAAAGGGAAGGCAATTTTATCCAGACCATTGCAGCCATGGTAACTGCTCAACAATTGGACACAGGACTTTCGATTCCACAGATTTAACGAGCACGTATATTGCATGTACTCGGTGGGTATTTCGTGGCATTGAGAATCGAACCTTCAGGACGAAATGTCGATGCCACTAGGCTACCACTGAAGACTTATGGATATTTAATGAGGGCCGTACTGCTATTCAGCACCTACAAAACTGGCATCAAATCAGGGGTCAGGTGATTTTGCAAATACTCGAAAAACTAAAATGTGTGTTTCAAAAATGAAGTGTTCGTATTCAAAAGATACCATCTTATGTAAATGTTTCATGCAATGAAATTGCAGACATGTTGGCCAAAATGGTCTTCACAGAGACATTAACTGGTTTCAACTCACTGACTTTCCAAGAAATTTCATCTATTTGGAAATGCATATGTAGACAAAATGTTTAACTCCTGTTGGTTACTAGTATTGTAGAAAGTTCTCAGGATTCATTCTTGAACTAGAGTGGTATTAACCAGATATTACAGAATGTCAAGAATAAACATTGGCCCTCTTAAAGGATTAACTTGTATCCCTTGCTGCTAAGTATTTACAGCTTGCAACAAGTTTAATCTAAAAACAGCCTCTCTGGAGCATATTCTAAACTGCCTGTGTCTAAGTTTAAAGGGCCTAATATCATTTACAGTGATTGTATTTGTTAGAGTACATGGAATCGTGTACCAGATCTTGGTGTTGTCAGATCATGAAAGATTAGTAACAACAAAACACCTACCATAGCATAGATGTTGCTGCATCAAATATGTATTTAGATATGCATTTTCTAAACTAAAATAAAATAATCTAGTTTTCCTTAATAGCTCATGAATCTGAATGTAAATATATTCAGGATTCAAAAAGTTTAAAAAAGAGGATAATTTAAATGGAAATTTTTATAAAAGTAGTAATTCATAATTATATAATATTATTAAAATTTAAGTATTATTTAAGTTTGTTTCTCCTGGATTCGTTTTTCTGTGAAATGCTCAGAAGAAAAGAAAGTGGAAAATGAATATGAAAATAACAATTGCAAAAGCATACATCAAGTTTTTCAATTCATGTCCTGCTTGTAGTCGGTTGTCTACTATAAGCATATTTTTTGTTAAATATATATTGTAATTTTCTACATATTAATCAATATTTTACTTTATATATATCATTTAATATTTTATAATTATGTTATTTATGTAATTACGTTATTTGCATTTATAACGAAAAAACAGTAATTAAATTCAAAAATGTATTTTTCCAAAAATTTATTCATTGGAAAAAAAAGGTATGTTTTCTACTTTTCCTTCTTTTACACTCACCCATGTAATTTCTTGTTTCATATAAAAATGACTTTTTAACATAAAACTCTTATATCGAAATGTTTTTGATGTGAATTTTGTATTTGTAAAGTTAAATGTAAGTTATTGCAGTAATATGTTATACATTCACATGGTTTCCAATTAATTCTTAAATTTGAAAACAAACAGAACAAGGCAAGTTATTGTTGCAATTATTTATCTAATGGTGATTTGCTTTTTAATAATAAGCAAAGCATTTGCTTTTTAATAATAAGCATGCTCAGTTGTATTCAATTTTTAAGGAAGTTTAATCAGCAATCTTTGGTTCTTAATATCTATAACGTTTTCACGAACGCCATTTCGAAGAGAATGGTCTGCATAAAAAAATCACATTTTTTACCTTTATTCGAAATGATTTGTAGAGAAATAATCTATAAAAATTAATCGTGATTCGTTGATAATATGTATTTACACAAACAACCACTGTTTTACTTCAGTTTTTCGTTGTAAACATTGTTATTTTCCAGAGTGTCAATCCTTATATAAATTATGTTGAAATTATAAATATCCAACAAAAATAGCTAAAAATATGACTCAGAAATACAGATGTGTAATTACTTGCAACGATGAACAAATGTATCGATAAATTCAAACTAAAAATCTTGGTAAAATCCTAGGAGAACCCACATTTGAGATAAAGCGTCAAACCAGAGCGATATTGCAAAAATAGTTTGGTTTGTCATATCTAGTGTATCGAAGAAGAGTTATCAAGATTGGCGCAAGCCATGGTTATCACCAATCAAAATCATTCAGGCCAAAAGTGTGGGTTCTGCTGGATCTAACCAAAATCTTTTCATTTGAATGCTGTCACAATAAAGAACTTTAAATTTAGTGAAATGTATACACCAGTCAACTCCCTGTACCTAACACAAGAAGGGTTCTACCAATTTAGATAGGAGTTGCTAGAATAAAAGAAAGTAGCACCACCTTCACAACAGTTCAGAACTTCGTACGCAACAGCTCCAGACACATCTGGATGAAACCCCTCTGCTGGTTCTGGCTGTCCCCAATCAACATGTTTATGGAACATCAAAACAAGATACATTGCAATAAAACATTGGCACAATGGATATTACAAGATATACAATTTAACATCAGGGTATTCAGTTTAGCTTAAGCAAACATACAAGATAATAAGAAGAAGTTAGTAAAGTTAGGAAAAGAAATAGAGAGAGGTTGTTGAATAGACTTGGTTCTGCAAGATTGTTAGTTCTTGTTATTCCCTAAGTTAGTTTAATATAAATATATAGTTTAATATAAATGTATAATATGGTACTCGAGAAAGGCTAAGTTATACTTAATATTACACATTACTTACACTTACTTACAACAAAAGCTCTATACAGATTAAAATTATACTTTACAATTCAACAACAATAATGCAAATGGGTTGGTCATTAGTTACATTAATTACAGTATGAAAAAAAAGAAAAGAAAAGTGAACTTATGTACAAACTGGACAATAAAAAGTGTTAGTAAAATTAGAAAAATTAAGGTTGTTACGTTGCACAGAGCTACAAGGCTTAAGCACTCTGTACTTGTTCATCATTGTCCAAGAGGTCCAATTCTTCTTGCTGGTCATCCTCCTCTCCTTGGTCCTCTGGAATAAACAGATCTCTGTGATCTATTAAAAAGTTCATTAAGGCAATCACTTTGGTTCTTGAATGGGCGTTGTTTACTATATTTCTGGTCCATTCCCTTGTTAGATGGACGCTGGGCTTGGTGAAGAGCCACGAGCTCGTGATTGGGAAGTCAATTACGTAATGAATCGGGTTCCCTATGTCCCCACAGGCACAGTATTCACTTGGGAGGGCACCTATTCTGTGCAGGTAAGTCGGGAAGGGGCCGTGCCCTGTAATAAACAGGGTTATTTGTCTTGGCCAGCATTGTGTTCTATTTCTGATCTTCAGTATAACATCATATACCAGCCTTCCTGTTTCTGATAGATCCCAACTGGTCTGCTATTTTTGATACGTTTCTTCTGCTAGAAGTCTATAGTAGGTGCGTGGCGTTGGGAGGACGACGCATGGGCTTTCTTGAGTTGTTGCCTCTTTGGCCAAGCTATCGGTCAGCTCTTTGCCTTCAAAGCCCGCATGGGCCTTTATTCAGAAAAGCTTGATTGTTTTTGTCAGGTTTAGATCTTTATGGATAGCTCTTGCTATAGTGCTAGTAGTTGTTGGGTTTCCAACCGCCATAATTCCAGAAAGACCATCCGACCAAATGTTGCAGATGTAATTTTGCCGGTTAGCCCACTTGATTTCCTGTTGGATGGCATAAAGTTCTGCCTGGAAAACAGTATTGTTGTCTCTTATGCGGATTTTTTCCGAGTGGAGGACGCTTTTATTTTGGATGGCTACGAAAGCGGCGTCAACCCTATCCTCCAGTTTGGATCCATCCGTATAAATGGGGCAAGTATCTTCGAGATTAGCTGGTTAGGCTTCCTTTTGTAGGTAAATTTTATTTTCTTTATTGCATATACCAGGATGTATTGTGAGTTTTGTTACTCTGTCCTCGACTTTGCTGGTGTTAGTGATTTTGAAAATGTGTTTCAGCTGGGATTCTTTCTCAATTTGTAGATGCAAGGGTAAGATGCTGGTAATTACTTGTAGTGCTTTAGTGGCTGTGGTTTTATATGCACCCGTGATGCTCAGGAGAAATTTCGAGTAAAGAATAAACTCCTCCTGGATAGAATCCAAAGGAAATTTCTCCTGAATCAAGGGAAATCTCCTTCCCCAGATCAAGGGCCCATGGGCAAGAATCCTTTTCGCAATAGTTTTGTATAGTATTGATCTCTGCTTTTGTGAGAATCCCCAATTAGTTCCCGCCAGTCTAAGAAGCTGTTGATGCATTCTGGAGGCATTTAGTGAAATGTTGAGCTCTCTCAGAATAATATAGAAATTGATAATCACTAAGGGATGGACTTCATTTTATTATTGTAGTCCACTAGCTTCTGCTTTGTAGTCAACACTTGTTATAGTTTTCAGGTATTTCTATCCAACAGATATTATGTTTGCAACATATCGCAAGAAAGTCTTGCTAAAGTAAAATCTGGTGACTTGGCTGATTACGCGCATAAATTCATCTAAGCATTTGTTCATAGAGTCATGAAGTATGTGATGGAATATTGATGGGTAGATAAAAATCCCTAGGTAATTGCGTTATTAGGATATATCAATAGCTGGAAGCTTCAAAATATTTTTACCTTGTCTTAAAATTATCTGACTACTTTGTATCATGATTAAAGATTAATAAAATACTATTTTATACAAGTATTGTTAAATAAAATTAGGTTCAAATAGTTAAAAATCTTTTAAAAAATATTCTATGCTTATAAATGTAAATATTTCATTTACCGATTTATAAAATAAATACATAGAGTAAAAATTGTAATTAAAATTTAGAAGATATATTCTCAATATGTGGAATATTATATACAAACATGTAGTTAAAAATAATTAAAATAATTATAATAAAAGATATGAATTCAAATACTTGTTATTAACATCACTTTTTTTAATAAAATTAAATTAAAATATTTTATAAAAATATAAGATTCCAGTTCTTTTTATCTTACATTACGTTTTCAATATTTGTATGAATATGCCAGTGCAGCATATTCATACAAATATTGAAAACACTTACAACAACTTTTACATTAACTTTTTTTTTTAAAAATAATTCCTTCAGAAAAATATCTCTTGGAACGAATGAATGTCTTTTCGAAATCAATACTTTGTTTGTGTTCGTAACCCCTAAACCTACTATTTTCTCATTTAAGGATCTTTTACAAAATATAAATGAATTTCAAATTAAGTTAAAAATCTTTCAAAAATGGTTCACATAAAATAGTTTTCTGTAACAAAAATTCTATGCATCTTTAAGAAGTTAAAAAGAATCAAGTTTAGCGCACTCCTTTTTCCAACTATATTCTCCCGAGTTTAAAGCAGTTCTTTCACAATGCATGTGACTTAAGAAAAACATTTCTGTGTGAATTTTAATCTCTTTCAATCTTTTGATAAATTCAAAAGCACCCAGATTGAATTGCGTATTCTCACAGTGGTAGCTTTATAGGATTAAAATACTCTTCTTTTTACAGCAAAAAAGATTTTGCTTCTTTGAAAAAGAATACATTATGCGTAAAGAAGAATATATTATTGAGTAACTTTGTTTCCAGTGCGTCTATTATAATCACATATAAGGACTTTTATGTCCCTAGTTTACAGTGAAAACATGTGATTATTCCTTAAATTTTTCATTTGAAATTAACGAAAAATATTTTTCAATTTAAAGCTTAAGAATTTTTTTAATTATTCATTAGGCATATAAGTAATTTAAAAAACATTTGTATTTTTGAACAAAACAAAGCAAATCGGCCAGTGCAGCATTTGTAAAAAACTTGAAATAACAATGTATTATTTATAAGTTTTAATAGAAATGACCTTTAAATTAATGATATATATATATTCAGTTATTAATTTTCTTAAGAAAATATTCCTTTTAGAATTATTAATGTACAGTTATTCTAGAATTAATGCTCAGTGATGTACAATTTTGACCAACATAATTATTAGTATTTTTATAAAAATATTTGAATATATTATCATTTTGCCTTAAGATTTTTATATGAAATATTGTAACGTTTCCCATTTGAATTGTAATGCATAGTTATTATGATATTAAAACACAACAATGTGTGGAATTGTAAACAATAATTTTTCATAAATCGATATAAATTTTTCTACTGAAATTCTTCAATTAGCATAGTTATACTTAAAAATATCAAATTAATTACCTCTGCAAAATAAAATACAGAAAATTAATTTGGAAGGAGTATTAAGGAAATTATTTATGTACTTTGTTAGAAGATTCACTCATTTGTTTTGAAGTTTTTTGCCCTTTCACAAATAAGTATTCATCATGCAACTTATAAGTATGCAATATCAAAAGATAAAGATGGCTCACTTTTTAAGAAAATTAATTTTTGTCATATTAAAAAATATAAAACTATGTTTTTATTTTGGATAAATAATGTAACCACCATCATATGAATAGTTAGCAGCAAATTGAAGGCAGATTCTGAATTAGTAATCTTTAGTTTAATATTTAAAAGTAAACCTTTTCTTACCTATTTAAATTTTCTAAGAGTCTAATAAATTTTGCTATTATATAAAATATTACAGTTAAAGTTCTACGATTTAGGGAAGTAAAATTTAGGTAAGATGACACCTCCAATCAAAATTGTTTACTTATTTAAAAATTTAATAATTAATGAATTTTTAAACTATAAGTTTTAAAATTTTTTTTAACTTAATACTTCTTAAGACATAAAATTAAAATGAGCTTTTTTTCATTATTGTTTGCAATAAAATTAGTTTTACAGGTTCGATTTGACTCCGAAATGTGTTTTATTCAAATTAATTTACGGAAGTTATGATAAAGATTCAAATCAGCTTTTGTGATACACAACAAATTTTAATTTTCTTTAGCGCAATACTTCATTAATTGGTATTGTAACAAATTTCCTGGTTCTATTCTTCAGAGAATATAAATGTTTATGTTCAGAATTGCTTTAAAAATAACTAAGTTAATTGTTACTTCACAGAATATTTGTGGAACCAAAATACTAATATAAAAGTTCTTCAATTATAACAATTATTTATTATAGATTTTTAATAATATAGTACCTCACCTGATATTTCACTAATTTTTGTAAGAAATAAAGGATATATGAATAATTTCCTTCTAAAATGTTTATACTCTTTCAATTCTATTCCTTTACTACTTCTAAATTTTAACCAGATCCATTAATTTCATTAAAAACTATCAACAACCAACCCCAAAAAACATAATAAACTTAAAATTGCTCTACTATCAACATAAAAAATATTCATTTATATTGCTTCTAATTTGATAAAATCGTCTGTAAATATCGTCATGCATTCTAATTTAAATGTAATAAATTAAATAATAATGTCAGGAATATACGTATAACACCTTGAAATAAGATTTAAGAATAAATACATTATTGACATTTTGAAATATAAATATTAATTGATATTAATTCCAGCATAATGTTTTCTTAAAAAACTCATTTTTTAGATAAATATGTATTTAAAAAAATTAAAGACAACAATTTGTGACGATTATAAGTACGATAAAATATTTCCACAAAAATTTAAAATTCTTATTAAACAAAGAAAGTGGAACCCTCAATAGACCTCGCTTACTTGATTTTAAATTGATATTGAATTTAACAATGAACATTTATTAATAAATTTATTTCATGGTTAAGTAAATTTTGGAGAAGGAAATGTTTTGTAAAACGACTGACTATTATCTATAATTTTAAAAATTACTGTTCCTTTCATAAAATATTTTTAATCTATGCTCTTAAATGCGTATTAGAACGTTTACACAATATTTGCATGAAATATGCTTATTTTTGTAAATATTTTATTATTCCGATTTTAAAATTAATATTAACACTTTTTTATATTTTCAGCATATTTTGTGCAAAAATTAATATAAATTGATATTACAGACTTGAATAATTTGTATTGACTCACATATAATTTAAGATGATATTGAAATATAATAAATATATATTTGGGTGTGTGAGAACATTATTTTTCCGAATCATTTTTAAGCTGCTTCAAACAGTCATTAAATTGTGGCAAATGATTTTAAAATTTAAGCCTTCAAATTTTTCCGTAATTTACATGGCCCACTATTTAGGAATTATTCATTATTATAGAGCGAGAGAGAGAGAGAGAGAGAGAGACTATAGCAAAATTTCTTAAAAGAAAAAAAAAGTCATACAAATTTAAATTAAGAAATTTAACATCCCAAATCAACATTAGTACTCATGGATATTATGAGACTATTATTTGTATCTGCTATTATTGAGAAGTTTTGATTAGATTTTGCTGAAAACACAAATTCACATTCATTTTATTGACATTTCTTTTTCAAAATGTGAATAAAATACGTCATAAATATATTTCTCGCTGTTGTATGATACTGTTGTTGTTACTTATGACCCTTGGAGAAACAAAGCTCGCTATGTCTTGGCTATGCGAATTTATGTCAATAAAGAGTGTCTTTCGTTTAATCAGAGCACCCCGAAAGTGAAAGTATGACTTCGCTGTTCAAATCCTCTTATAGATGGCTCCACAACTAAGTAAATTTTGACATTGATTTGAATGGGAAGGAAATTCGTTTGATACTTCATAATATAAATTGATTAATATGCAATATTTAATTACACACATTCAATTTCAAAATTACACTATTGAATACGTTTATATTTTCATATTAAATTTTTTTTATTATAATTACTTTAATAGTTAAGGAATGATCAGCCAGATAATTTGAAAATATCTTGTTGATTTATGTGGTACCTAAACTGTGATGAATTTGATGGTAAACACTTAATTAGAATCAATTTTTAAAATGTAACTATTTAGAGCATGATTTATATAAATGTAAGAAAGTATGATAAGCCACAAAGATTTTTTCATTTCAGATTTCAACAAAGTGTGAGCCAAAATGTATTTATTCCCGAAATGTTATCTAAACAGAAAACACAGTATCCAAAATGGAAAAGAAATTTATAAAAATTCTATAAACACAAAATATGCGTGTATTTCATATGTGTGTGTGTAGGTGTTAGATCAACAACCTACCTATATTCTTGTTTTTTATTGGAAAAGATAAACAAGTGTTTCGAAAAATTAAATAAAAATCTAGAAATTTTATGCAAATTCAGAGGCTCAAGCCTCAAAAGTTCTTGAGGGAAATCAAGGCTTTACGATGACTTGACTAAAATCAAAACAAATAAAAATAAAAGGTATAACAGATGCGCAGAGCAAAATAAATTAACATCATGCGATCACAGAATTTTTATACTATCAATAATTTATTAATTAAATATTTTAATTTTTGACACATGTATTTATTAATTTATTTCTAAGAGTAAAAGGAGAATTAAGGCTAAAAGAAATATTTATAACTTAAAATTTAGGTTCATAAGTATTTCTAAGATAAAAGGAATTATGCACGCATGCGTTAAAAAGAAATTCATATTAAAACAACATAAGGCTTTCTGATTCAATAGTAAACAGCGGGGCTTCTAACATTTATAAGCAAGCAAATTTTCTTGTGTTCACAATTTCTTGTAAACTGAAATAAATGAATATAGAAATATTTGTTTGCTTTAAAGTGTAAATACTTTTCAGAAAATTTAATTTCACACAATGAATTTATATTCTTTGCTTTATGCAGCCGTTTTCTACCATGTAAATATGACATTTTGGCTTGAAATATAAAGTTATCTCTAGCATTTTAAAACAAGGTATTTCTGAAAAAAGTCAAACAATATAAACTTTGAAACGAAGAATTATTCAATTCAGAAAATGTGTTATACTAGAATATAATAATATAAGTTGAAGAATTGATGTGCAAAAGAATTTTCCTTCTAGCGAAATCAAATTTATCTTGAACATTCGGGATTAATTTCATAATTTAAATATCTAAAATTTATTATGAGCGTTACAGTAACTTTAAATGAGTAAGATTAACTAAAAGAAATGGAAAAATACATATTATTATTTTTACTTATGTGTGTGTACAACATTTCTACATCTCTACTTACACACTCCCAATATTTAGAAACATAATAGGATTGGGTATAGAATCAATAAAAATATATTTTGAAATAACTTTTGTCAATTAAGAGCTTAAAAATATTTTTAGCAATTTTTCTGTGAAGATAAAATATATTTTAGTACTTTATATAACAGAATTATAAAATTTATCATTCATCGAATTTTAAGAATAACCATCCTAACTTTTATATCTTTTAGAAGCATTTTATGTGTGAATCAACTAATTTCATTTTTTCTTTTATTTAAATAAAATCAAAATAAACTAACATATATGTACTGCGAAATAAATAACTTGAAACTAAAATATTAATTACAAAATTTTATACATTGAATCCTAATTATTTTTCGTATTAATAGAGACGAACATTACGGAACCAGATATTGTTTTTTTTATAATTTTTCAAACAGCTTTATTTGATCATACTTACGAAAAATGCTTGGTTTTGTTTAAAAATACTACAAAAAAGCAAAAGAACACATTTTAGAATAGCAAATATTTTTTTCTGAAACATATAAAAGAAATTTTCTGTTACGGTTATTTTCTGTTAGCCTTTGTTGTTTATTAATATTTTATCAAAAGCTTACAATAACGTAAAACGAGCTTGTTAAACAGATTTAATACTATATTTAAATAAATACTTAATTATTGCTTGAATGATATTTTTATGACAATAATTACGATTTAAATATTTCATAATTCATGTAAGATTTAAATAAAAAATTTCCTCCCATTTGATCAGTTTTTTTAGTTTTTTTAAAAATTTTTTTATTAAAATGATCTTAGAATATAAATGAGAAAAAAGATAAAATTACTGTGTGGTAATTATTGTCAATTAAAAATCTTTGAAAGTTATGTAAAGCTATTGTCAGTTTGATTTTTTTATTATTTTACAAATTATCTTTATTAATTATATAGTTTTATTTTAAGTAGTATAAATTTAAATTACCGTGTCAAATTCAAACAAAAATGAATTTGTTTAAGAATTTATAAAATCTTGCCAAATTTAAGTTCTTAATAACTATAAAACCTAAACAAATAAATTCTCTTCCTCTTCCAAAACACTCTTTATAATATTTTGTTCTGAAAACTTATTATATAACTTTTATAATTTACTTTATGATATTTGTTGTGAAAGAAGTTATATTTATTGTTATTTGGAGCTTAAAATATTCAGTAAATTTTATCACACACAGACGAATAAGTTTATTGCTTCATTACTAATCATTTGCCCATTAAAACAATGGTGTAAATTTTCGTAAATATCAAGCATAAACTAAGTTTCTGACATTCAACTTTCATTTTGTTGCTTTTCTTTATTGGTTTTACATTTCGGTATGCGGATATTTTTTCAGTAAATCTCATTCCAGACATTGCCTAACTCTTTCAGACTGGAAAAAGCAAATCTTATACTCTTCCTTTTCCAGTCGGTTATCCTCAAGCATTTGATGTTATTTAGAAAACAGATCTCTTAGCTGACTTTTTTTCTTCTTTTTCTTGCACATTTTTTTCCAATGTAAACTTTTATTCATACATTATCAGTTTGTCTTTCAGAGCGGCTAGGGTACTCGTAGTACACTAATACATTTTATATTGCTTATGAATGCTTCAACTCCCTAATTGCTTTTGTTCTTCTAACAATATTATTTAACCAATTTGATTCATATACATTATATAACATTGTACGCTAAATTATTTGTTAATTTTTACAACTTTTCTGAGTCAGTCCTCATATTTCATACACTTCAACTACTAAAGGACACTCAATATTTTTCCATGTCTTTAATTTGATTATTTTAGCGAGTAATTAATCTCTTAAAATATGATAAAAAAACAGTTATGATCTGGTTTTGTTTAATGTCCTGAAATGAATAAATTGTATTAGAAAAATACCCATTGAATACAAATAAATAAAACAATTTAAAGTTTCAATTAAAAAAATCAATAGCTAAAAAATCACTTTATTCACTATCGAAAGTAATTTATTATATGAAAGACTGACTTCTCTTTCTTGACTTATATATATATATATATATATATATATATATATATATATATATATATATATATATGCTCAGAACTGAATCCCGCAACTTTCTTCTATTTCAAGTTTTGAATGATTGTGTTTTAATTTTTTTTCCATCAAAAGTATGTTTCTCTTGATATAAGAAGCATTAATGTATAATTTATAACCTTATACTTCATTATGCTTTGATTTAATTCATTTGTAAAAAATAATTAAAAACAATCAAAATAAAAACATCAATTTTTAAAATGTCTTCAAAGTTAATGGTATAAAGCATTTAATTTTATCCGCCTAAGCAAATTTCTGTGGAAAAATGAAGCTAAATTTGAAGCCTATGATACTAAACTTTACATTTCACGTTCATCAAACTCATATACACATTTAAAATCATATAAAATTAAGACAACACGATATTTAAAAACAAAATTTATCATACTAAATTATCGAAACAAGAAACTAAAATATGAATTTGCTACATTAGGTTTAATACCTATTTTTTGTTAAAAATCCAAAATATTACCTTCAACATGAATAAACGTAATAAATCAACTGATTTCTCTTGACTTATATATATATATATATATATATATATATATATATATATATATATATATATATATATATATATATATATATATATATATATATATATATATATATATATATATATATATATATATATATATATATTTTATATATATATATATATATATTTTCTTTAGAAAATTGGTTAAAACTTTTGTAGCATTCTTTCTATAAGGATATTAACAGTTTTACAATGATTCTTGAAATTATTATTTTTTTATCAATTATTTTTATTTATTTCATTTATTATTTATTATATACCATATATATATAATAAAAAATAGTATATATATATATATATATATATATATATATATATATATGTCTTTATATATATATGTATAATAGTAGAGTGCATAAAATATCAATCATCAATTATCAATTAAAAAACAAAAAAAAACAAAAATTACCAATAACACTAATGAAAAAATATCAATTAAATCAATGATGTATTGAAATAAATTATCCATTTTATTAAATAATGATAACATCCTTATAAAAAAAAACTCAATATGGTCTCTGTGATTAAAGTATTCTGAGTGCATTTAACAAAATTACAAAGATAAATTTGGTATTATTTTGAGCACATTTGTTATATCTGTCCTAATAAAAAAGTTCAATATATATTTATTAATATAAATAAAGTAAATGTTAATCAAACATAATTTTATATATTTTCATTTCATTAATTTATTGATGTTTTTGAATTTTTTTATCCAATGTATCGAACATTAAGTTTCAGTCTTAATAATTACCAATATGTAATGTGTGCAATTAAAATTTATATAAATGAAGTACTTATTTTAAATGAAAATTCTTAAGCAAATGCTTATATTAATTGAATTAGATTTTCAAGTTTTCATCTAACATCTTTTATTGACATAAAAATCTTAATTTGTTATATGTATTCATAATATAAACCCAAGGCCTTAAAATGCACTAAGGTAATAACAATGACAAGTCATAGTTATAATACAATTTGTAAAATAATAAGACAACTCTCAAATTTATAATTGGCTTACTAAAAATGAGTTATCAAGCCAGACACTTATCATTATTGAATAATCTATAATCTGATTTATAGAAAAATGGTATATTTATGGTCTTCAGAAATAAGTCCTATCTTGCAAGAAAGTTATTTCTGATAAGTAAAGAAATCGCATCAAATGGAGATATTAATTTTTATTTAAGGAAAATTTCAAACCAAGGATTCTACTTAAATTTAAATTTTTTTGTCTTGTGAAACCTTAGGCTGACAATATTTGGTGCGCTGCTCCACTTTTCCATACTGAACCCTATTTGGTGCGGAGTCCGACTGCTTCAGTACACACATGCCATAGGGACCCGTTTATAGGGTAGGTAACCATTCACACCCCATTCATACACAGAAAGGACAAAGACAGTATAGATTGAGAGAGAAAGTACATCCATGCACGAACAGGGATTCGAACCCAGGACCTACCTATCCGCAGTCAGGCACTCTGACCACTAGACATTTCGGTCGGTCGGTAAAGCGTAAATTGAGGACACAAAATCAAATTAAAAAATTTTCTAATCTATTCTCATTTTACTTTTATGATTTATATTATTCAATTATAAGGAAAATTGACAACGTTCATAATGTTTGAATCTAACATTATTCAGTTAAATTTTACAAAAATATAAAACATTTATTGCTTACTTTATAAGGTTAAAAATATTTTTAAGAATTTTAACAAATTTAATATTCAAAGATAAAAAAAAAGATGTAAAAATATTCATGTATGTAAATGTTTTTGATCTTTTGAAACATAAATAAAACGTTTCAAAATATTTTTTAGAAGTTGAACACAATATTTCAATTTTTGTTCACAAAAATCTTCTTTAAAAAGTTATATCTTTAAAAATGTAGTAGTTTTATCTTTTCACAGCAACAATTTTTCTTTCCTTTTTGCATTCAAATTTCGATAGTTTAAAATTTGAATTTTTTTGGCTTGAGAAAACTATTTTTAAAAAGAGATTTGAGTCAATTTTTGAAGAAAGAAAATTTAAAATAAAAAATATTTTCATTCACTTATTTCATTTCTTCGTAAGATATGTATATTTTGTAAAAATGAGAAAAACTGAACTTTTATTTACATGGAGAAATAAAAATGCTTTCGTTTCATGACAAATTATAATAATTTTATGGACATGATCAAATAAAAGTTTTAGTCTCCCATTTTTCTTATAAAATAAATTTTAGATTTAATGTAATTTGAATTTCAAAAATATTTTTGCTAAGAAAATTTTAAGAGGAATCATTTTATTTACTATACGAATTTTAAGGAACTATCTATTCTAAAATTGTAAATATGTTTTTAAGTTTTTTCGTAAGTCACTTTGTATCAATTTAACTTAATATAAAAAATAATTCCTTTTAAATAAAAATATTCTTTCAGTGTACATTGAAATAAAAATTTAGCTGTATTAGAATAAGAACATTATGTTAATTGTGTAGAAGTTAGTTTCAGGTAAATGTCTTTAATTACATGCATATTAGCTTAATTAATCCTTGTTCAAATATGCATATTTATATCAGTTTATATAATAAAAATTATTTTTAGTTCAAAAAATGAGTTTACCTAAATGAGCGTAACAAAAAAAAAAAGTCTATTTATTATAGAAAACGAGGAGAAAAAAATGTATAAACCTGGTTCCGTCAATGTAAAGAAAGTTTCGGTAAGAGGTTTATGATAGTCGCAAATTTCTCCTTCAATGGGAAGTTAAAAATAAAAAGACTAGAAAAAATGTTAAAATCAACTCATCATACTATCAGAAGATTTTACATCCAATATTTACAGAAAAAATTCCACTTCTTTATCCCAAAGACTTTCAAAGAGTGAAACTACATCAAGACAAAGCTACAAATCATACTTCGAAAACTACCACTGCATTCCTTGAAAAAAATGACGACTTATACAGGGGTATTTCATAAATACCTTTTCAACATATTCCTCTGAAGTCCTCTGATGTTTCACCTATGGACTATTGTACCTTTAGTCTGTAAAAAAGAGCTCTTTCTAAACGCAAACCCACCTGAATATTCTGAAAAACTGAATATTCCTTAAATTAAAATAAAATTAAATGATAAAACTGATAGTAGCAAATTTATTATTTATGGAATTTTCCAATGTACTATATATTCTTTAAAACAACTAGTAATGCTTTATAAGAAAAATATTTACACACCAATGATTGTATTTAATATTGCAATTTAAAATTAATTTTTATTAATAGTTTTAATAAAAAATCAATTAAGATAACTTAAAAGTTAAGTTCACTATAATTTTAATTTACTGTTAATTTAAGTCCATAAAAAGTTAATCTCAATAATAAAATAAAAATTAAACTTTATTTTTCATTGTATATTTTTAATAAAACCATGGTAGCAAATTAATCTTAAAATATAACAAATTAAACTGAAGTAAATATTTTTAAACAATCCATAATATCTAATACTCACACAATACAGTTTGAAAAATCTTCATTTCTTAAAACTGAAAACATTAGTCTTAACAATTGTCCAATATATACATTTCATTTGATTTTGATGTCCACTTTAACATAAAACGATGTTTCTAAAGATGATGCTAGAGAGAAGCTTCTTTATTTTTCTTGCTTTTATACACACTGGAAACAAATACTTCAGATAATTGCTTTATAGTTCTCCTGCAGTCGTGTCGACAAAAGAGAATGGCATACGCGGCTCTTTAATTTCCCTGAAGAATACTTGCTGAAGCACACGAACGAGATTTTAAAAGCTCCCTAACTTAAAGTGATTTCAGTGAAATGAAAAGCATGCTGTGCCACATTTCCTTCTCTTGCCTCACCTTGCTGCCAGCAATTAACTTCCAGAGAAGTCAACTCCTCGGAAGATGATATCCTTTTTTTAAAAGTTAATAGCTGATTTTACTCAAGAGTATCTGATACAGTAATAGAACAAGTTTAATGAAACGAAATCTGATTTTATTCGGAAAATGGTGATATGATTCAATTGGATGAATCTCTTCCAACTTTAATTTGAAAATGAATAAAAATTTTGATATATATTTTGATATGTGTGTTTGTATATATATATATATATATATATATATATATATGTATATATTCCATATATTCCATATATATATATGTATATATATATATATATGGAATTGGAATATGAATATGGAATATATATATATATATAATTATAAAGCAAAAAATATAAATATATATAAAAAATACAATACAGAACATACGATACAATATAATAGGAAATCTAGCCAGCGCAAATCAGCTAAAGTAAGATTTGCCAATATAAATAAGATAAAATATGAAAAATATGAAATTGGAAAAGCACTGAAATATATGAAACAAATGAAAAGAAGAAAGCATAGGGGCCACGTTTTCATCAGGAGGGAGATGGCCAGATATGCAAAATGAAAGAACACTCTTTTCTGACATGCTCGAAGGACAAATTTCTAAAGATCTTCGAACAATTACCCAAAAGAGTGTTCGTATTCAAAGAACTTAGATTAAAACATTTGAATAGATATAAATGCAGAAAATTAGAAATACCAATAAATGAAACATAAATGCAAAAGTTAGAGATATTCATATAAATGAAACATACAGTAAAAAAGTAAATACATAAAGCCAAAGTCAGCAAATCAGATGGAATTTATGTATGAAAATAGTATGAGCGTTGCCAAAAGTAATTTTAAAATTAGAGTAAAGAAGTGTTGCCAGGTGTAATTAGATTCAAAATTTAAAGTGGTTTAGAAAAAAGTGTAAATGTAGGTGTTTTCAGGATTCTTGTAAGAACTTCAATGCTTGGGTGTCTCTTCTGTAGTTATAAAAACTACGCATTACTTCAATCTTACAAGCGATTCCCTACTTCCTACATATTTTAAAATAAAATTAATTGGAATATTATTATTTTTAAGTGATCTATCAGTCGTTTAATTTGATTTTTAGTAGATTCATGGTTGTTACAGATATTATAAATGCGATTAAGTTCATTAATTATAACGTTTCTGTATATTTTTAAAGAAATATTTGAGTTCCAGGAAATTAACTTATTAACATGAAAAAAAAATTTATTTGTTTTGTCGAAGACATAAATATATGTAGTGGAATTATCAATAGTGATAAATAAATCCAAAAATTCTGTTTTAGTATCAAATAAATTAGTTTTAATTAGAGAAATACTATATATGATGAACATATTAACAAATGAATAACCAGCTTTGTGTACCTCTCTGAAGGGGTTCAGTTCTTTCGAGGCCTTTTTTGGTTGAGCTCTCCTATCAAGTAGAGACATGTTACAAATGTTACATTTGATCATAACACTAAGTTCATGTAATAATAAACTTAATCTGGAAAAATATGCCTCTTTTATAACCCTTAATTTCCCCAAGACAAAGACATAACTATGTAATGCATACATATACATTATGTCATATTTGTAGTATTATTATAAATCATGAATTAATTTAAATGAGCTGTTTATAAGTCATGATGGTAAATCTCAAGTATTTCAAATATTTTTTCAATATTGAATTTGTTTCTTCTTTAGAAAAATTGGGAACATTACGAATTCATATCTATGATCATAGAGCCTTTAGTAAGAAATACGAGGCTCACTCTGAAATAGTTTTAGATACAACTACATTTTTAAAGTTATACTGGAGGAGACTACTTTCAACACACAAAATTTTAAGTGTGTTCAAAATAGTCTCCTCCAGCATCAATACACTTTTGTAGACGAATTTTCCACAGATTAAATGCCTCAAGCCAGTCATTTCTTGGAATAGATGAAACAATACATTTATAGCTACATCAATCTCTTCTTCTGAATGAAAACGGCGTCCGCGTAAGTTCTTTTTTAGATTAAAGAATAGACAAAAGTCACACATAACTAGATCAGGTGAATACGGTGGATGTTCGATCCCTTTAATTTGTTTTTGTTTAAGAAACTCAACTGTTAATCCGGCTGTATGTGAAGATGCATTGTTATTGTGAAGCATTAGTCCCCTAACATTCACTTCTTGTAGAATTTCTGGAAGACATTTAGTGGTATACCAGTTTGCTGTTACTGTCTTCTGTCCTTCCAACTGGATGGCTTTGACACATCCCGTACTTCTGAAGAAAACGGCATACATCCCTTTTTTCAGTGCACATTTTTTTTCACCATTGTTGTCGTGGGATTATCTTCAAAGACCCATACTTTGCTTTCTTGACGTGTTGGTCAAAAAACGGTATGTACGTTTTATCACATGTAACAATTTTAGAAATGATGCGGTGGCCACCATCATTTAGCAATTTAAGAATTTCTTTACTGATTCTGACACGTTCCTCTTTTTGGTGCTCAGTTAGATTATGGGGAACGCAACGGCAAACTACTTTTTTCATATGTAATTCTTCAAGAATGATTTTGTGTATAGCTGCGGATCCAATGTTAAGTTCCTTCTGTATCATTTGATAGGTAAAGCGATTATTGTCCATTAATATTTTTCGTATGGCAGACACATTATCCGGGATTACTGCCGATGGCGGCTCTCCTGTGTGTTCATCATCCTGAAGAAAATTACGACCTCTTCTAAATTCTCTAAACCTTCTGAATACAGTAACACGAGCTGAAGATTCATCACCAAATGCTTATTGCAACCGTTGAACGTATTCTTCTTGATTTAATCCCGCTTTAAAATCGTAGAAAATCATAAAGCGAAAATGTTCTCACGTCAACTCCATTTTCTTTTCTGTTTAAAATTTATTCTATACTAAACAAGTTGAAGTATGCCAGTAAAAAATCGTCATCTTTGTTAAAATATTTTGTATTTTAAAATTAAACCGTTATTTTTATTTTGTAAATTCTCGTCTGCGCGTATCTCAAATATTTCAGAGTAACCTTCGTATATGTCCGGAAAGTTTGTCGTGGACTCATAAAAAGCTGTGCAAAGTATCATGTATTAAATGGAAATTAACTATTTAATGTCCCTTAAATGTATCCCAGTGCTTGTTTATTATTTTTCATTTTATTAGAACAACAGATTAAAAAAGTTTATTATTTCTCATTTTATAAGAGCGAATGGTATATTTTAATAACTTGTAATTTAGATATACTTTGCTATTGTAAACTGCTTATTTTGACACCATTGAAAAATAATTTGAAAATTTCGCTTTTCTCTCTATATTTTTAAATTATAGGAATAAAATGCATGAAAATCAAAAATAATCAGTCAAAAAATAGTTATGAAATCCATAACGTGATGAAACTTTTACTGGTACTTAACAAAAATTGGAATATTTTTTAATTGATATTACACTTTTTTTTATTTTTTTAAATAAATACACTTTCAAGGATGTTTCAGATTAGACAAATTTCAAATTTAAGGGAAATGATCATTGTGAAATGTTATTCTGAAAAGAAAAACTGATAGAATCCTTTGAGCTTTTTGGCAATTTTAAGAAAAATATTTGGCCATGAATCTAATCCAGAAAGAAAACAAATGCACACATATTTCTTCTTCATTTAAGCAAAGATCGAAAATAATTTCTCAAAGAGGAATAATTGCTCAGAAAGGAGTTTTAAAAATCAGAAAATATTTAATTATAACAAGTACTATAAACCATATAATTAAATGATAAATATATTTAAAAAAAAACAACTTATATTTGACATTAACTTACTTTTAAAACTATAAATATATTCCAAAAGTAAACTAAGCATAATTTTCAAATGGCGCTATGAAATTTTATATTCTGTACTATTTTTAGGAAAATAAATGTTGGCATTTTAAATAATCTGTACCAACGGAAAATATGAGAATTATTTTCACTCATGAAAATTTAACTTCCTTTTAAAATTTTTTATTAGCTTTCTTATAATCAAAAGTTTATAAATACAAAGGAATAATTGCAAGAAAAATTTGTGGATTAAAATATTTATCTTATTTAAATTTGTTTTTATTTACTTGAAAATAAATTTTTGTGAAATTCTAGTTTTTTGTTGTTTTGTTGTCTATCTTCATTTTGTTTAATATTATTGATGGAAGTAGCTTATATATATATATATATATATATATATATATATATATATATATGTATATATATACTTATAATTAGTCTTAGTATTAATTTAATATGATACTAATAAAATCCAACTATGCATAATTACATTTAAATACTTTAAATTTTAATTATAATGAGAATAAGATATTCTAGAAGTAGAAAAGCTTATAATATATTAATGAATGATATCGTACATTTAATGAAAACAAATTTCAATTAGAAATACTGCCTTGAAGAATTAATGAAAATTAATACATAAATATTCATATTTCGAATGCACCATATATTTTTTAATATTTTTGGAAATATATTTATCTAATATATATCTAGATTTTTTTATTTGTCATCATATTTAATAAGCACAGTACAAAAT
>CM057818.1:52124375-52239375 GCA_030067965.1 Latrodectus elegans | reverse complement strand
ATAATTAAGTCATTCTTTATCATGTAAATCCTTTTTACCTGGATACATCTAACTAGATAAAATGTATGCTCTTGAAATTTCATGCAAAGGTATGAATGTAATGGAGGCGAGACAAATTTTATTGACAACCGGAAGGAACAGGAACGAGAGGAAGAACGATACTCCTTTTCGGGAAACGCGATGAATGAGAGACCAACATTCACCTTTTATTCTATCTGACAATGCCATTTAGCTTTCATATTCTGATCGTATTCCTTTCTTCTTGGATGATAGCCTGCCATGTCTCTCCAGCCAATTGAATGCCGATGTATTTCGCCCGCCGTAAAAATTTTCTTCCCCAGCTTCCAGTGACAGTCACGCAAGAAAGAGCCAAACGTACTTTTCCTTCCGACCAAAAGAAATTCAAAAAATGTATAGATGGTTTTTGACATTGTAAAAATACTTTCTTGAACCTATTTACTGAACCAAATTTGAAATAGAAATATTGTTAATTTTTGTTTTCAAAATACATCTGGTTGCATGTGTGAACATAAATAACTAAGCGTATTTTTCGTTGCAAATGATTGTTCCTCCGATAAATTACCAAGTAATAAGGACCATGAACCATTAGGAAAATGTGTAAGAGATTACTGCAAATTTCCATATTATATATAAATAATCTAAAGTATTATTTAGCATATTAAAGGAAATCTATTTATAGTAACTATAACAATAATCTTAAAAAAATGGTATTATCTAAAAGAGCAATTCAAAATAAACAATCAAATACTGCAAAACAGAGCAATACAAAACTGTATTGCTTATATTAGATTTTGATAGTTTTTTTTTAAAGTTTACTTACTATGATTTAGATCAATAGAAACCAATATTTCATTTAATTTCTCAGTGTAATTCAACGTTTATATAAAAGCATGTCATATCGATTGAATCGTTTCTTGAAGAATTTTCTTAAGACATAAAATGCAAATTTCAGGTTAGTTACAAAAAATTATATATATATATGTTATTGTATTATAATATTTTATAAGATAAAAATTCTTAAAAGTAAAAATATTGCTAAGATATAAATAAATACAAAATATTAATTAATAATCAAAAGAAATTTGTAATATATATATATATATATACATAGAAAGTAAAACATTAAATTTACATGAAAAGTCAAAAAGTACTGAAGATAAGCTTCAAAAAGAAATTTATCAGTAAGCAGTGATTGAAATGGAGCTGTAGAGGTAAACTAAAATAAAACAAGCAATATCAAAATGAGTTTTTCATACCACTTGAATTATATAAATTAAATTATAAGTTTGCGCGGAATTAAGTTGTTAAAGAAAATCTACAAAACTAAAAGTATATAGAAATTTATCAAAAAAGAATTTTTTATAATTTATATATGTGTGCTGTCATTGAAATTTTCTTCGATAGGATCAATTCCTCTATAAAAAGTGAAAAATATAATATATAAAATGCATAATTGAATTCACATATTACTTATAAATTTATTATCATACATTTGTATTAGCTTCCCCAGATCAATGAATAAATAAAAGAATATCAATATTGAAAAAGCAAGACTGAAACTTGATTAGTTCCAAGATTTGTAGAATATTTTGATGTAAAAATAAGTATGTTTGAGTTAACAGCAAAAATTGAAAATTTCACAATGTTCAAAAACCCAGCTTAGTATCTCTTTGTAAGACTAGGGCAGGTAATTTGAAAGTAATAATACACACAATTTTACGTCATGCTAAAATATAATTCGATTTCAAGATACAAGACTGCAATAAACTGCACCTTAACTAATTACATAAATTTCTTGCAAGTACAGTAGACCAATCAATAAATATAACAAAAATTTAGAATGATTCTTTTGTAATCTCGAAAATAATGTTCTTCTATATAGTATGTGTTCCATAATTAGTCTGTTACAGTGATTACATTTACCATGATGTACCAATCCATAATTTTCCAAATACTAAATAGCTTCCTCGATCGTTACTATTTAATATTCATTATCAAATTTTAAGAAACTTTAATAAATATATGCAATCAATTATACATTTTACGAAATAATTCACAACAACGATAGACTAAAAGTTAGAAAAACTATGCAAATTCAAATGCAGACTTCAAATAACAACTATATAAATTAATTAACGGAGTATACACTGATTTCGAAATGGCTAAAAATTTTTGCATCGTTTAAAATTATCTGCTAAGCTAGTTATTTTTCCTCAATAGAAAAAATCATTTTGTTCAAAAGTAAAATGAAATCAAGAAGAATGGAAAAGTAATATAAATATTTAAAGTATGTGTATAAATGAATACTAAATACAGGTTATTTTTAAATCTAATAATTTAAATTACGCAGAACATTAATTAACTTTAGTTTATTGCAAACAACAGTTCAACAACACCCTTATAAACAAATTATATACTTTTTGTTAAGTAGTTTATTATGAATATTAGTACAATATGAGTTATTTTAAATTATGATTGAGAAAGAAACTAAAGAAAATGATTATCAATAAATACAAATTTCATCTGCTTATTTTCTTATATCAAAATCATTCAAAGTCTTTATAAATCTATAATAAAGAAATATATTGAAATAATATAGCTGATAATTTAATAACGGCAATAAAAAATACGTTTGTTTATTGTAAACTTTGCCATTTATCTTCTCAGACCCAAGTGAGCAAATTAATTTTGAGACGATTTTACAGTATTCAAAATAGCAATTGTAATATCTAAAAGGACTCAAAAGTATTGAAAGAAAATATTTATTTGTTTATTTTGATTTAACATTTTAAATAAATAATCCAAAGAATCTATTGTTTTAAAACTTTCTAAAATGAGGCATACTTAACTTATTTTTTGTTACAATTTTTTAAATTCAGGGACAAGATACAGTGCTAGTAATATTGTAATTTGGAGTGATTGATAAAATCCTGTAACCTTTAGCTATTAAAATTTCAGTTTTTTTCCCCAAATAAGCCCTTACAAATATGTAGACTAACTTATAGAAATATGTCTTTGAGATGATCTCTTTAAAATGCTCAACTAAGTCGAAGTGAATTATGCTAACTGTAGGAAAAAAGACTTCGAAAGGCAAAAGAGAGACTCATGTCTAAAAAACTCCAGAGGTATTTTAACTGTATCCCAAGCTGAAATGTCTTATTAGTTTTTACTGATGTCTTGCTATAATAAATCTTCAAAGAGCTGTATCAGAATTGGTAAAATTAGTAGTAAAGTGTTCTTCTAATTCCATCTCTAATCCATTGCTTAATTCCAACGACTGTTAGAGGGGAAGGAATAAAAATGGGTTACCACACTAATACAATTGTAAATATAGCAATGCATAAAGGGACAGATCCAGGATGTCAAATTCTGAATTTTTTTTCCAATGAAGAAATTTTGCCAAGATCACGTATTGCGACGTATGCGATGACGTAAATACTAGGATTATCGAAATAGGATTTCGTGCTAAATTCTTATTCGTCTTAATATCTATGTGGTAATAAAAACCAGGTTACCAGATACATAAGAATATCCTCTGAAAAATCACCAAATTAAATATTCTTATAATCAGAATTTGGCATCCTGGGTTATACGTCATCTGTACTGTGCATTAGTGCATGAATTCAAGATACAAGTATTGATTATGGGGTTACAAAAGATTCAAATGAAATTGCATTTGAATTCGTTATTACAAATAATTTCTATTCCCATTTAAATCATTTTGTAATATTTCACAATAGTACTAAGCGTGTTTGAAGACATATACATTGAAACTTCAGCCATGCTTTTCATGGGAGGCAACAAAATTTTTTCTTTGTTAAAATAAGGATGATTGTAGTTTGAGTGTCTCTTTCATCAAAGTATTAATTCATTTTATATAGTGAAGAAAGGATTATTTCCTTTGCTAAATTTTTAATGATTGTATTTAGAGAAACCTGGATCAATAATTTTAGTTTATTTTTTAATGGCATAGCTTACTTTTTAGTTCTTATAAATTCTGATTGTGCTTGGAGGGACTTTTATCAAAGCATGAAATAAAGTGCATCACATTGTTTATTTATTAAAGTATTGGCTGGCAGCATGAATTTTATTTATTTATGTTTGTGTTATTTCTACTTATGATTTAAGAGAAAATATAGTTCAGTGACATAATCAGCCCATGATTATGTTGTTTTTCATGACACGGCACTTAGGAGCCAATTTCCAACTTGGCAACAGCGAAATTTCTAGCAAAGATTTAATTTTAGTTGTCACTTAAAGGACTACATTGAACATTGAGTTGAAGTTCTGGTGAATGTGATTGGTATAGAATCCAAATCCTTTGATTTGTTGTAAAATACAACGCGTTTTCAATGAATAATACATACTATTGACATTACGTATTTGTTTAAAAGTAGTGTAATATAGTTTTAGTAAAATCTATAATTTTGTGAGTTTTGAAAATAGCTTTTCATATATTAAATTTTAACTAATTACTAATATAGGTTTTGCAAATTTCTTTTCAAGTTTCCCTTAAAATTTATAAAGCTTCTTCAGGGCTACAATTTAAATGCTAATCAGTATATGATGCAAATTTAAGGTGAATTTAACTTTACATGAAACAAATAGTTTTTAAGGAAAGAGTTATGCACTTTATCATTGAAACAGTTTGAATTTTTGCAAGATATATTTTAATGTTTGTGAAAGGAATTGCTCAATAAAATTGTTTCTATGAATGTGAAAAAGACATTAATAACATAATTAATACATAAAACAGCTATTGATTAAGAATTTGTAAATTAGATAATGTAATTTACTGATTGTTACGTATGCAATACATTAAAATATAAAACTAAAGAATAACTAATATCACATTCTATGCAATACGAATTTAACTTGGCACTATATAATATATCAGTTTTAACAAATCGAATAACTTAATGATTAAGTGGCTTGGTTTAACGTTGCATAATAATTTTCACTACCTTTACAAACATATGTTTCATGATTGCTTATGCAATTAACTTGCTCAACAATTTTGCTTATGCAATTAACTTGTTCAACAATTGGAAACGTATTCAATGTTACATTACCTAGTATAACATTGAATAGATTTAAGTGTAATTTCTCATAAATGCAAAGATGCATTAATTTTCGTCAAAGAGTTTTCTTTATTCCAGATGATAAAGCTACTCATTCACGTTCATTACATTTTATAACATTTTTAAGATTATCTTTTTCATACAATTACGCTTAAAAGCATTTAAAATTATAGCTTTTAGTAAAGTAGAATTGAAGTGTTGGTGAGGTAGAATGGCAAATCTATGATAAACTACTATTCAATTCTCAAAAATTTTCAGTTTTTTATGAATGATGTATTTAAGGCAAAATCTGTGTCTCTTGAGTAAAACATTAATTGCAATTTTTAGTTAGAATGAGTTTTTTCAACTTAGTTTTAATTATAAATTAAACTAAAAAGTAAATAAAGTTAATTTTAATTAAACTATTTTCTAAATTAATTAATAAGGCAAAAAACCAATTAGTCATAATTTTAATTTATAAATCATGATTTTATTAATTTAGAAATTTTTTTTGAATATATTTGTCAATAATAACAAAAATTAACTTTGCTGGAATTCGTTCCTAATAGAAAGAGCAAAACTAAAATTGGATTACAAAATTATATTTCCTCATACTACGTAGATTAAAATTAGGAAGCTTCTGTATTTTTCTTTCAATATCTGCTATATGATGTCTTCTATGAGAAATTTGCAAAGATAATCCAGTATATTCAAGCTTTGTTAAGAAGAAATCCATAAAAAAAACCTGCAAACACCCCATCCAAGTCATGAGTTAACAGAGGGTAGAAATATGACCATCTGTAATAATTCAAACATAAATTGGATGGAACTTAGAATCTTTCCTTCGGTAAAAGAAAATAGTATGACAGGACAGTATAATAAGTTTTCTATTTTAACTGAAATTAAATTTCAAAAATGATAATAATAAAAGTTATCTCTGTACTTTTGTAAGTGATCGGTTATTAAAAAATTTTTAATTAAAAAAAATGTTTAAAGTATTTTCATCAAGAATAGTGTCCCACTAAAAATTTTTAAATCCAGAGATAAGTTTTATAAAATAATGCATTTACTCGCCCACAAATCAGACTCTATATCCAAATTGTTATATAATTAAATTTATTGCTACATATAAAGGATTTTTGTAAATATCAACTTAAATTAAGAAAAGAAACAACTGTTAAAATATAATCAGTAGTAGCGGAATAAATAACTTGTGTATCTATCTATCTATCTATCTATCTATCTATCTATATATATATATATATATATGGAATGCTCTATAGCTTTCTTGATTTATGTATTATATATATCAAAAAAACCGTCTAACTTTTAATACATAACTACATACAATTTACAATAAATAATAATGGCTGTGGTGTTTCATTATATAATCACAATTTGTTGGTCTTAGAGTATTAAATTTGAAGTAAAATGATACGCCTTTCAGTTGCTTAAACATTTATTTATTGCTAGCTTATACACCACAAAATTTGTTTTAACATTTATACTTCTTGATGTATTTTGCTGCAATGTTAGGACCGAACTACATATGAAATTTTATTCCACATATTTAAGACTTGCAAACCAACAATATGTTCCTTCTTTACGTACCAGCCATGGATAAGGAATCATTTTACTTCAATGTTAAAAATATTTATTGTAAAGCACTTAATTTATGTATAAAATATTTACGATGAATCTGTACTGTAAATATCCATACTATTTTATCTATTTCATTATGTAAAAAGAGGAGAATGTTGAATGAAATATATAGGCTTCGCGAGCATGAAAACGAGAAGAATGCAAGTAAAGAAACTTAGTATAATCAGTGCAATGATCAACAAAATATTAGACCAGAATAATCAAACAAAGCCAGAAATACATATATATCACAAAATTTCCTGAAAGTCAGCAAATTTTATATGTAATAATTTTTATTTGGCAGATATTAACGAATCTTCAAAAATATTTTAATGGCTTGATGGATTTCAAATTTCATTTTATTCTCTTGATATAACCATACAATACTTTATTAGAATGCAAAAGTTAAGTATATTTTAATAACAAGCACCTTATCAACAGATCTACTGCGTTTTTAAGCACTGACCAGCTTTTATCAATATAGAATATGATACCGAATATTGAATAATTTATTATTGAAATCTTCAATACAGATTATTTTATCTTTTATTATTTTCCTTAACAACAGGAATCCACTATAACTATATTAATTCTATTGTGATTTTTATATTGTCCATTTATTGTTCTATATTTTGTCCATTTATTGTTCTCTCTCTATATATTTTTTATTTTACCTCTTAGTAAATTTAACATATCATTAATGATTTTCTATTCTTTGACTGATTAAAAAAATTACTATTTTCTAAAAAAAAAAAAAATAAATTATTTGATAAACTTTTATTGTTAGTGATAATATTACATAATTGACTCGATAATAAGGATTTGAAGATCATGATTAAATGGCGAGATATTTTCCTTGGTTTATTCACTTCCATGGAATTGAAAGAATGTTCCCACAACTCTAGAAATGATTGAATTGTTTTAAGTTACATTAAAATCAATGGTAAGACCTTGAATTTCTGAAAAGTATCGGATTGTATCCTATTTAGTTTCAATGACATGGTATTGTTGTTTTGATTTCCAAATACAGCTTTCAAGACTTGGGATTTAATCTAATTTTGTTCTTCTGTGATATAGAATTGCGACTTACTACTTATATGAAGTTCTCTATGAAGGCGAGATTCTGTGGTGTGGATATTTATATTCATTGCTATAGGTGTCTTTCATCACACATGCTTAATTAAGTTGCTACAGTTATAACTGTAACTGCTCACAAAATGCTCGAGAATTTTTAAATATACAGGGTGTCCCAAAACGACCGCATAAACTCTGCATAGCTTGATTCCTCGTTGAGAGTACATAAAAACTGTCCAAAGAAGTGTTACTGTACGATCCCTAGTTTACGAGAAAAATACGAAGAACAAAGTATGACGTCATTTCCGGTGCAAGAAAAAATACTTTATTGAACATATCAACAGCAGTATATGCACGATTTAAAGGAGATGTACAAAGTGTCCATCTTAAAAGTCAAGGTCATTCCATGGCGCACATGAATGACGCAGTATGCGCGGCGAGCGTTTTAAACATTATCGTCTGGAAAGATATGCAAATACTGTTGTTGATATGTCTAATAAAGTGTTTTTTCTTGCATCATAACTGATGTCATACGTTGTTTTTTGTATTTTTCTCGTGAACTATGGATGGTAGAAGGAACGCTTCTTTGGGCATTTTTTATGTACCCCCAACGAGGAATCAAGCTATGCAGAGTCTATGCGGTCGTTTAGTGACAACCTGTATAAATACATTCACAGAAAAACTTGCATTTTCAGAAAAGATATTCGTTTAACAAAATTAATGAGTCAAATTTAGAAATATTTTTATATGTTTAGCAATGCCACTTTATTTTATTTTTGAAACTAAAGCATGTCTGCTGAAGACTTAAATGCAGCCTAATTTTTAAATTTTTATTTTTTATGTATTTTTATTAGGAAACTAGAGTAAATTGAACTGTAAAAATGCTGCTATTTTAAAACCTGTAGAATAAAATTTAGAATGACTGTGTTACAACCCTTTTTCCAATATTTAATGAATTTATTCTCTTTTTATAGCTGTGCAGAGTTTATGCGGTCGTTTTGGGACACCCATTATAAATTTGCGTATATTTGTGTGCATTAACTATGAGAATGGACTACTTTAATTTCGTTCTTCAGATAAAATAATAGATAAATTCATTTCAAAATAGGTAGTTATTTCCTTCTTCCTATAAGTTATTTTTCCTAAAACTTTGGATTATCTTCATAAAATATTAGCATTTTTTCTATAAAGTTTTCTTCACTTAGATTATATTCATAATGGTGATTTTACTTAAGAAATATTTAAGTTAAAGTATTTCTGAAAGAAATAAGAGAGAAATCTAATACTAAAAGCTGAAAATGGAAGTGTAATCCTCACATCAAGTGAATGCAGACTGCACATTTACAACGAAAGGGTAAGTTGTACTTTACTTCACTTAGTGCCTTCTACCTTAAGATCATTCCAGAAAAAATCAGAGCTTTCTTTTTTCTTTAATATTAATTGCATCTTTAAGATTAAGATAAGAATTATTTAAGATTCTATCATAATCTCTATTTATTTTTATGAGCTTTTCTGTTTCTTCTCGACTCAAATCACAACAAACTTTAGCTCGTTTTGTTGAAATATAGATAATCTAGATTATTATTTTTTTCCCACTTGAAACAAAAATAGAAGAAACTCTTTCCCATAGTTGAGATTTTTTTAATGTCTCATCAACGATTTTGAGGAGATTTTAAAACTAGGAGAAAAAAAAAGCAAGCAATTAGATTAAGAGAGTCAAACTATTATAAAAGCATGTAGTTAAGGAAGTGATAGAAAAAATGTTGAACAAACAAGTTGGGAGTAATTAATTTTGCAGTAGCGTCTTTTTCTTCGCTTCATTTCTTCTAAAATAAATATCAGATCTAAGCCGATGTCAAAAGCCAAGTTGTTTTTACTTCAGAGGTTATTTTATTTTTCTTCGGGTAGAATTCCTTCCGAGACACTCGAGATCGAAATTCATTTTCTGTAAGTGCAAAAATAAGGAATAAATCTATTTCACTAAGAAATTTGAGCAAGAAAAGCTAAGTTATGACTATCCAATTATGCCTTATCATCAGATTTCCCTCATTTGTTAGATATATTTTTTATTTTTATTATCGATAAAAATAATGACTTACTTTATCGATTGCAAATATTATTTTAGATTGTTCTGTTAATTTCTACATTTTAACGACAGTTTTTAATTGTTTTAAAAACTAATAAATGTGCTCTGCAAAGGGCAATACTTATTAATCAAAAAATTTATATTGAATAATTATAAAAAAAGAAAGGGCTGCTAAAGCAAGATTTTTGTAAATAATTGTTTGCTATTATTGCAAAATACATTGATTTTTTTAAGAAAAATTAAACAATATTACAATCAATACGGCAAATTAAAGGTAAATAACTGCTTTCGTTTGTAAGTATTAGATTAAAAATCTCATTTTAACATTAGCGTATTTCATTTATGTATAAAACCAATATGAATCATTGATAAAAAATAAAGGAATCTTTCTGCAATTTTGTAAGGGATTGATATTTTACTCTTAAACTTAATTTTATAAACATATTTAGTAAAATATCGAAAACTGCTGATTTTTCAGGTAGTTCCTCAGATTACCATGCATTTTCATTACCGTAATATTTTAATGTTAATGACTGAAAAGTTATTTATCGAAATAGTTTACAATTACGAAACTCTGTATGAAATAAACTTCATTAAATATTTTCAGATTGCACTAAAATTTTTTAAATAACAAATACATTGTAAACTTGTTTTTCTCAAGTAGTTAAAAATGATAAAGAGAAAGCAAAAATGATATGTTATCCCTTAGAAATAGTTATAGTTGTAGAATGCAGTGAAGTTTTTAATGAGTATTTTTGAGATCATGAATTATTAACGCAGTCTCATTTAAGCAAAATTAGCTTTATTTCTTTTATCATGACATTTAGTCTACTATATGTAGTATTTCTCTCTATCTATCCATAATTATATATATATATATATATATATATATATATATATATATATATATATATATATATATATATATGTATATATATATATGTATATATATATGTATGTATATATATATATATATATATATATATATATATATATACATATATATATATATATATATATATATATATATATATATATATATATATATATATATATATATATATATATATATATATATATATATATAGCCTTTAAGCATCAATTTCCAAAATTGAGATAAATATTGGCTATATGTTTCATGAAATTCTTGAGATTTTGGTAATTATGAAGTTATATATAGATTGCTTAACATGATGTAAAAATTTGGCACTGCCACAACTTTATATAAATACCATATTGCTGAAAATTAATTATTTATGGCAAATCACTGTTCAATGAGTGATGTTATGATGACACATTTCGTGATTCAAAGTCTTAAATGTATTATATGCAACTGTTTTCCAGGAAAATCGTATATTTGATAAATGTAGATTAATAACAATTTGGTATTAAGAAAGGGCTAAATTTTGACAATATTATGAAATAATTTTTCAAGAAATGGCTCAGAAGCTCGATTCATACAATATAGGTTAAAAGTACCTGTTCCTCTAATGATCAACATTTGCGATTTTGCTGTTGTTGCTGCAACTTAGGACACTTGGACAAGTCAAGTTCACAATGCCATTGGCTATGCGAATTAAATCAGTAGGGTACACCTTTCGTTTAACCAGAACACCACGAAGGTGAAAGTATGGCTTTGCTCTAAGCTGCTCCGATAGATGGCACCACCAGTGGATCCACTTACTCAATTTTGACATTAATCTATAGGTGAAGGAAACTTTGTCTAGTTTCTTACACCCGTCGTAACTGTTTAACGACAGATTACAGGGTTTTCAATTACACAAATTTAACGAACATGTATATCGCATGTAATAAGTAGACATTTGGCGACATTGGGAGTGGAACCCCGCACTTCAGGACAGAATATTGGTGACCTAATCACTAGGCTACCACGGCCTTGCAAACTGGACTTGAAGTAGTATTGTAAAATCTCATGCAATAAATTGCAAGAGTGATTTTAGTTATAGGAAAAAATACCTGATAATCCAAACGAATATCGATTGATAATTACATTTGAATTAATTACATTGAGAAACGATTTACATTGAGAAATTACATTGAGAAATTACAAACGATAATTACATTGAGAAAAAAGTGCGCATGCAGGAGATAGTGCGCATACAGAGGAATGAGCAAACATTAAATGGGCGAAAGTATAGACCCGTTTGTGCTGCTAAATCAAACTCTCTGTGATAAGCAGAACAAAGATAGCATTTTGCATCTTACTCATCTTGTTCTATATCCACCATATCTATTTCCTCTATATGTGCTTTATCATTCACATATGCTATATCATGCATATTCTACCGTGAATGGCGACATTCTCATTATTCACACACATGAGGGTTAGTTTAACATTTCACATCTTGTGCTATATCTTGATTAACTCTGAAAAGACGCTCATGGGAGGATATTTCTATCCATCATTTCTACCTAAAGAATATATAGTTTTCGAAACCCTTATGTGATTGAGCATTGCTATACGTACAGCTCATTAAGAGCTTATTAGACTTCGCCGTGAGATTTATATTGAGGTTCGTTGTGGACATACAAACACACTCAGTGTGGAGAAATGTAATTGTATATCTAAGACTGGTTATTTTGTATTCACTTAGATAATATTAAATACATGCATTTCCTGGAATATTTTTTGTATTGTCTAGTTATAAGAGGTAAGTAAATCCCCCAAGGTTTGGTCTTCTTGCATAATTTTAAAATTATGATGAACTATCTACTAATTATTTAAAATTCGCGAAAACTATTACATTCATGAATAGGAAATCATATTATTAAAATATTATTTATTGTATTTCTAATGTTTATTTCTTTTAATTTTTGCTTAACTTGATGAAAATTAATTTATGCATCTACTTGAATGAAAACGGGACTAATTTATTTAAAAAATATATTTTAAATAAATAATTTTCTTTCATTTTTAACATGGAATTATCATTAATTGATAATTTTATGTTGGAGTTAAAATCAAGAATCTTTAATTGACAAACAATAAAATAATAAGCAGTGTGAAAATCACAGTTCTAGGATAAAATGTTAATTATTACTTGTTTTCAAGAAAAATAGGTATCGTACGAAAGAATCGATAAGAGAATAAGTACATATTTATGGAAAAATATTTCAAGATCCAAATCAAAAAAAGCAAAAATTCATATATTAATTTTCGCACAAATTGATGAAAATGAAATGAGGAATGATTTTAAAGATACCTCAAATCAAAATTATTTTATTTTTAATTGTTATTGACTCGTTATCTCTCTCATCTTGGCTTATTTAAACTGCTGGATAATACAAAACTAATTAGAATCGGTATGTTTCATAATAATATGAAAATTTACAAAAATTGCACTGAGTTAATGTAAGTTTCTTTCTAAATAATATATCGAGAGGTTTAATTAAACAATCCATGTGAAAAGAATGAAAAAATTTTCAGAAGGCTATTAATTATTTTTTCCTTTTGTTATTTATTAGTCTTTCAAAAAAGTATGGCCATACATTAACAAATTTTCCGATTAAGATATCCCAGATTTAAGGCTCATAATTCTTATCAATACCGTTTTCAAGTGTATAAATTAAAGTAAAATTAATTAAAATAAATAATGATAAAATGTTCATCTTTAAGCAAACCTATAATTTTACTATAATAAATCTATAAAAATGTTTGTGTATGAAACAATTATTTTCATTCAAAGGATTGGAAATACTTAACTTGAATTATAAAATTTCCGAGAAAAATATTTATATCCTTCTTGAAATTTCTCGTCTGTTTGAATGAGCAATGCAATGTGTGTTACGCTTTTTATGAAATTTGGCTTAGATTAAGAAAAATAAAAAAGACATTTGCTTTTTGTGAAATGCAATTTAAATAATATTTAAACATCACGACCAAAAATCTCAATTTTAAATTCAAGCCACTTTACAACTTCAATTATATTTCTACATTTATTTTATTTTTAATTTCTAGCATTAAGTTGAGTAGAGAAAAAGTAAAGGAAACTAAAGCATGACTGTATATATATATGTATTTGTTTTTTGCTCAACGGGCATTTTTGCACACGAGGACTAATTAGACCGGGACCTACAGCTTAAAGTGGATACCGAACCACTACAAACATCCATGCCCAAGGTAGGATTCGAACCCACGAACTGTTGAACCGAAGGCAAGAGCGCTAACCATTCGGCTGCCAGCTTGGCATGCATTAAAGAAAAATTGGATTGATGAAGAGAAATTGGATTGATGTTCGACCTAGACGCCAGCTAAAGCCTGATGGCGTTGAGAGACGACCTAGACCCATCATTCAGCCAAAGGGGAAGATCGACGAATGGAGGACGGTGGATAACCGGCCTGTCTGTTTCCTTTGCAAAAGACCGGGCTATGTTGTCACGATATTGCCGTGAAAGAGAGCTATTTTTAGCTATTACAGAGCGGAGAGAAAAAAACGCCACTCAAAAACGTGTAACCTTTGGGTTTGTTTGTTTGTTTGTCGCTCAACGGTCATTTTTTGCACACGAGGGCTAATTAGACCGGGACCTACGGCTTAAAGTGGATACCGAACCACTACAAACATCCATGCCCAAGGTAGGATTCGAACCCACGAACTGTTGAACCGAAGGCAAGAGCGCTAACCATTCGGCTGCCAGCTTGGCATGCATTAACATATTGATTTAATATTTTTTAAAAGTATTAAATCAATATGTTTGATTTTATATTTATATACAAGCAAACATATTGATTTAATACTTTTAAAAAATAATATACCTTATTTCAAATCCCATATAGTGATATTTAAAAAAACTTGGATTTTTTTGTTAAAGACAAAGTATAAGACTGAATATTATATATGATTTTTTCAATAATTTAAAAATAATTAACAAGGACAGTTTAAAATTTTAGAAATTGTATGAAAGAAAAAAATTCGATGTTTATATAATGTCAACATAAAACTGACCTTACAATTTTATAATTTATTTTCTAATTGATGATTAAGAAATGATTTCTTACTCGTTTGCCATTTGTTTCCTCATAATTTATGATATAAAAAAGAGCATCTTTCGAAAATTATCGTTCAGCAAAAGTTATAATAATAATAATATATAAGCAAATTATAATAATATATAGGCAACATTTTCTGTGACGATTTTTACTACAGTGAATAATTTTTATCCTTCCTTGACTATTTATGATATTTAAATTATAAATATTTATTTAAAATATTTCAGATAAAAAAGAAACTAAGCTACATTTAGATCGATAAATATGAATACATCTTGTCCATAACTATGAATAAATGCATTACTATAAACACATAATCAGAAAAACATGAAAGTTTCAAGGTGGATGAATTACTCAGAATTGTTCAAATGATATGAAGTTTATTGCATTTTAGGGTAGATAAAGTGATATATAACGGATAAAATGTGTGCAATAAATAACAGTTGTAGTGCATTTCAGCATAAATTTTTCATTCACAGATTCTGACTCCACTCCATAGATTCTGTACAAAAATTCAGAATGATGCTCTTGCAAATATTTTTCCTATACCAGACGAAATGTTCAATGCTGGGAGTAGAAGAACATTTTAGATCGTCGCGATTCCAGTAGACAATCAATTGCATCAATGAGGCTGTTATTGGATCTAGATGATTTAGTGGGTTGTGGCAGCGAATCTTAGCTGACAGGAATGTGACGTATAAGAGAAGGGGATGACGTCAGAGTGACATCCCTTGGATTGCACCGACGTATTACGACTACATAAGCAATTTCCACGAACTATATTATGTAGCAGTAGGTGTTCTTAAAACTCTCTTATTGAGTTAGAACCATATTCGATGTTTAGTATCTGATAAACCACATCGATTAAGAACGTTGTCATAAATTCAAGATCTCAAAAATTTCTATTTGCTGTGATGTAGAGATAGAGCCACCACATGGACTTTAAATAACTTAGTGTATTATTTTTAAATGAGTCGGCTTTTGTGCAGACAATTCCAGTTACCGATCCATAACTATCATGTACGACCTTGTTAAAATCTAGTAGAGCCACAAATGTGGGAAACCATACCATAAAGCAACTATTCATCTTGTGTTTGCATGCTATTGCCTGTGATTGCAGACCATCTCTCGTTTGCATTGATATTATTGGCTTGACTTTATGGATTGCCGAATGACATTTATCAAGAGGAAAATACATCATAGCAGCGTGAATCGTTTGGCAAACTCAGAAAGATATCAATTAAGATGCTGCCTTAGCTACAGGTGCCCCTGGATCTTTCAGCAATTAAGAATTTAGAGACATGATTGAGCCTCAAAATTCCTTGTTGTTTTCACAGTTGTCGCCACATAAGCAAATGTTGCCAAAACCATATTCAGTTGATGATGTATCGAAGATGGCTTAAAAAACAATGGTCGTCCTATCACTCATGTGACAAACAGTACACACTTTAAGTTTTTATCTAGACATGCAGCTAAATGTGTTGTATTTAATGGTGATAAAATAAATTAATGCGCATACAGTACAGTTGCTTTGTTTTATTGTATCACATGCTACAATAGACATCACTTTTTGTCCTTTGTTGCTGTTGTAGTGTAAAATAACGTAACCAAACCCTGAGAAAACAGATGTTTATGTTTTTATTGCCACTTTAAATTTAAGAGTTTTTCCTCTTTTCCTTACAAACTATGCTGTTAGGAAATAAAGGAAAGGATGTTATAAAAGTGTGCACAATGAGACAAGTGTAATAAAAGAATAAATTGTTTCTTTTGGAATGGATGGGTGGTCTTGAGAAAATTTCAAGAACGTTTGCGTTTTATGATATCTTTTATATGTAAATCTGACCAGTCGGGATTGTGGGAGAGAGATTTCTGACCTGTCCCATAGAAGTGTAGGAGGTACTATAGAACTTAGGAAAACCAATAGTATAAAGAGGAGGAGCTTAGAGGTGAATTATGAAGAATTAAAAACGGCATCTAAAAAAGGAGAAGACACAGAAGTCCCACAGAAGGAAAAAGGGAGTCCACGATTGAGAACTGGATCCTCATTGAGCAGAAGTTATATTTGTTTTAAATCTTTGCATCTGTCATTTAATTATTAAAAACGAATCAAGTTTTCTTCGGAATTTTTCTGAAATTACCGAGTTTCACCACAACTGTATCTTTTTTTTAAAAATTGATTTCCGTCTATTTCTGCAAACGGATTCTGAGTGTTGATTTCTGTCTATCATGTACTATTCCTTATACCTAAATACCACTACTATTATCTTAAGAATATTTTCCATCTTAGAATTGTATTCAAAAATAAAGGGTTTTTTTTCTCTAAAATTACTCTCTAATGTAATTTTTCTATAATAATTTCATTCTAATACTATGAGATTTAATGATAAATATCGCATCCAGTATATTTAAATTATGAAAAGTTTTATTCAAAATTTACATCCTCGACAATTTTGCAAGCTCTTGAAAAAATAGTTTTTCTTAAAATTAAAGGAAACTTATTTTATGTAAGCATTTTTCAAAGTAGATCGCAAATTAGCATAACAAAGCATAATTTTATTAAAAGGAATATTTCTTAGAAAATAATTTTGAGTTTAATTAGTTTAAACTAGAGATGGGAGATGCATTCATGAACTGGTTCTTAGGAGCCAGTTCCTACTACTGAAAGATGAGAAACGGTAATTCTATGCAATTCTTTTTTGCATCTCTTACTCGCTTTCAACCAATCAACGATTCCATTTTGTGACCCATCATCGATTAGTAGGGACTGAGCTCTTCAACTCCGTTTATCACGTTCAATTCAATTTTAGACATTATTGCTCTTCAATTTTTTGTCAGTTCTAACTCAATAACCTGTAAACCTCCCTGGAGTCTATTCTTTTTGACATAAACTGTCATTCTCAATATTTCAACTTTACTCGTCATATCACTTGTCAATAATTTTGAATCATAATTACAATTTCCTCAAAATGATGTATCATAATCCCACACAAGGTTGTAGTGCCATTGTTGATTGATTGATTGATTGATGCATCATAATAGTATCGAATTATGTTAATTACATATGAGATATTCTGTATAATGAATGAAAACTTATTTAATTCCTATGTCTTTTGCTTGTATTTATCAAATTTTACTTTAATTCTTAGTTAAAAATAAAGTTAAGTTTTTAAGGAATGTACTTAAATGTTTCATTAAAAAGTGAACTAGTGAGTTTTGAAAAGAACTGGTTCCTTTCAATAAATGAACGGTTTTTAATTTCATCCTCAAAATGAACGGTTTTTTTCCACTTTTATCTCTACACAAAACCATATTATTCATAAAACTAGCAGCACATTTTTTAAATCCTGCTTTAACTTACTACTAAATGATTTGATTGTAATAAAATCTTTAAATTAACTTAATCGACTTTGGAAGTTTATTAGACCTTATTAAAAAAGCATTTCAGAATATTAAATTTTCAAATAATTGTTAAAAATGGCACTGTTTACTAGTTAATAAAGAACATTCTATAGCCTAATATTAATTATTATTATTTAATTATCTTTTTCCTTATCATTTTTAACTTATTTACACGTAGCTCTTGACATATTGTTTAAGCTAATATATCTTGGCTGCAGTATTCCCACTAGAATTACATATAATTTCATTAAAAATATTATTGATGTTTATGACAAATAAAAAATAATATTGTTTTGCTCAGTATTATTGTAATGAAATTATCATTATGTATTGAGCTTTCAATAATGTTTTTATAATCATTAAAATATTTAATTAAATTTTTATTAACTATTTTAATTTTCAATTCAAAAAGTATCGAATTAACTTAGAAATTTTAATGTAAAATTGTTTATATTACTGTATTATGATTTGCTTATCAGTTGGATTTACAACAAGTGTTCTTAAAATTACATAAATATTTCAAGTATTTTATACCACTAAATGTTCTATAGTTATACATAAATTAGTTCTATTTAAATCAGCAACATTTTATTTTATTCTAATAATAAACGCACATAATAAGGAATTTGTTTTTGATGTTTTCAGATTTTATTCTTAGCAAGAAATAAATTATTTCTTAAATTTTAATACTTTTTTATTTTTCTACAAAGTTTCTCTTGAATTTTAAAACTTTATTTCTTAGTTAAATTTTTCTTGAGTCATTTGTACTTTTGCGTATTTAAAATTTCAAAAATATTTTTTGCAATGTCTTTAAGTAACTGAGGAATTTTTAAGTGATTTCTTGTATAAAAAATGTTGAGTTTAGGAGAGTTTTAATTCTTTATTTTAGTTCGAAGTACTTTTAATATGCTGATATTCAATCATAGATAGACTATATTAAGATTACGGTAATATATTTTTTTCATAAACTTTTAATATAATTGTTATAATCTGCACAAAATATTAAATTGATTGTTACAGACATTGTGAAAAATGTTAGCTTTTTAAACTTCACTTTTGTGTAATTTTTTAAAGACGATATTTCCAATATATAAGTTAAAAGCATAAATATTTTAGTGGTCAAATAGAAACAGCAAATAATTATACAGACTCGCTGAATTATTGCATTCAATAGAATAGCTTTAAAATTTTCCCTTGTTAATATTTTGTTTCTATTCATAGATAACTGTAACAATGCATAGCAGATAAATTAAAAAATAACCGCAGAAGAAAGAATCATTTAATTTTCAGTGACATTAAATTGTTTAAAAAATTCAGTCATTTAAATAGTAAATTAAATTCAATATACCATGGTTTAATTTATGAAAAACTTCACAAAATATATTTGATGCAGCTTTCATCAACGTTACGTATTCAAAAATGTTCTTTCAATAAAAAGCAATTACATTTACTATCCTCAAGAGGATTTAAACATTTATTTAGCTTTCACTTAAGTTTCTGCAAAATAATTACTTTAAGGAAACAAATATAAATATTTAATTAAACATTCGTTGATTCAAGATTTTCATTTTAAATTTATAGTCACAAGTGGGGAAAACAAAATATTTTATATATTTTCCACAACTTTATTAACAGCATAAGAAAACATCGATGATTTCTGAGGAATTGAAATTTAAGTCAGTTTTTATCATGACCAAGAATGTTTGATTTCATTTAAAAGAGCTATACTTTTTCATTAATTGGTAAAAAGTATTTTGAAATTAAACTAAGCATGAAATATATCATTATAATTTAAATGCTGGAAATGAAAATATTTAAAACTGATATTTTGTTCCCATTTTTCAATTTATGTGCATAATGTAAATTTAATAATTTTTATATGATAATTTTATTAAAAGTACAAAAAAAAGGATTATATTTGGGATTATGTCATTAATTAAGTTTAAATTACGTAATTTAAAATTTAGTAATATTTGTACCTTAGACTATGTAAATGGGACCATTCTAAAATTCTCAGAGTAAAGGTTTGAGTAAAAAATGGCTTAAAATATATAGGTAAATAGTAAAAAAGTATTAATTAAAAGATAAGAAGCAAAAATTAGTTTTTAGTAACTAAAAACTAATTTTTGAAACTTATATTTGATTAGCTTGTACGCGAATAAAATAACTAATATTTTATTCTATTCAGCTCATTATTTTTATTTGTATATTGCTGTTACCAGAAAACTTATTACTATAACTTATTTTGTTTTCTTTTTTTGCTGTGAACAACATTAAACAATATAGATATTTTACGATTGTAGTTTTTTTGTAACATTATTTTATTTATTTTTCATTAAGAAGTTTTCATTTTAGTCAAAATTAGCACATAAATTAGACAACTTATTCAGAATTAATTAATTGTCAAACAAAGCAAATCGAAAATTAAAAGTTTTCTTATAATCAAATTTATTACCATTTATTATATAATTACAAAGTGCATCATTGATTTAATTGTTTTCAGTTGTTAATTTAGAAACACTGAATAAAGAAATCGGATTGAAGGGGGACGTTGCACTAGGAATAGTTGGGATATTAAATTAAAATCTATATTTTATCTTGAATAATTTGAAGCCATTATAAAATAAATTAAAATACTGCTCTTTGCAGAAACTTCTTATCGATATAGAAGTCGGATACAGACAGATCTTCTTAATTTTAAGCCAAGTATAAAATAATAGTCGAAGTACTTATGATTTTTTAGATATACAATCTTATTTCCAGAGATATAAATTTTCCAAAACGTAACTCTGTAAGCAAAAACTATCTAATTCTTATGAATCTCTTGACAATTTTAGTGAAACATTTGGTGGTAAATACCTGTTTTAAATCACTGAACACTAAAAATTTATTCGTTATATTTTTAAAAATATGCTGGAAAAAGTCTTATTTTGAAGAATTTCAAAAGTTTAACAAAAATTATTTTCTTGTCCCTGAACTTTTCTCTGCCATTTATATGTAAATAAAAAATTTATTCAAAGCTGTGCTACGTTGTATAATAAGTCACAATAAAATAAATAGCAATTATAAAACAAGCATAACAAAAGAATAACTTATTAATCTTAACATATAAAAAAAGCAATGCACAATCTGTAATCCTCACATTAAATACGTTTCACTTCAGCTTCTATAATGTAACAAAAATATTTATTCATTTTATTATCAATCATTATATTATTTGAAATTGAAAATTTCTAAATTATATATATTTTGCTTTATTTATAAATATATATAATTTTATAATATGATATTGCAATACTTATCGACTATAAGTCATTTTATGTTTTATGGTTTATAACATTACTAATATTGTAACTTCTATTTCAAATTATTTTACTGAATGAAATAAAAGAAGTATAGTGAAATAAAAATTATATTTTAATCAAGCCCTTTAGAAATATATTAGAACAAAGTATCAATATTTTTTATATTGCATTGTTGTGTGATTTTAATTTTAAGAAAATATTTATGCATATTTTTTAAATGTTTCAATTTGACTTGGTAGAAAAATATATAAACTTAGAATACGAAGTAATTAGGTTAGTTATTAAAAATACTTTATAATTTTTGTATTCCTTCGAGAATTTAAAATTATGATGTTGTAAAAGAAAATAACATGATCTAAAATAGTTGAAAAACTACAGTGAAGAATATACTCTTAAGAAATATAAAAATGCATATCAAAGAAAAGAAATATTTTTGTATTCCACCTGAAAAAATATATTTTGAAAATATCTATAAATTTCGTATTTATCTGGATTTTGTGATTTAAATGATCAATTAATGTAATTTTCAAAGCGAAATTTAAAACCCATTATGAATACATGTATGAATGAAACCATTATGAATATTAAAAATGTACCTAATAATGGGAAAAGTGTAAATAATATTTACACCTTTCACAATATTGGAAATATATTCCTCATCACAATGTAACATAATTGAATAATAAAGAGCTCAAATTATTACTATACATATTTTCTGAGAAGGAGATGATATTTTTGATTCTCTAATTTTGAAATCATATGAATAATTTTATTTTAATATTATTTATTGAAGCTCATATTAATCTTTAAATAATAAAATATATAAATCTTGAAATTGTTTAAAGAAATGACTATTTTTAAATATTATCTTATTGTAATTTGTTTCTAAAATAATCCTTAAAATAAAACAATGAAACAACAAATTTCAAATGAAGAAATATTTTTTTAAAATTATTTTTAAATTTTAGATTTATTATTCTTACTACTATTAAAATTATATTACATTTTTCCATTTTTATTACTTTCTTGCTTTCATTCTGCCTAATTTTATTTTATATTTTAGAATATATAAGACAATCAAATAGAAAAAATCTAATAAAAAAGTGAATTGTATATTGATTTCGATAAACAATTAACTATTTATTATGGTATTTCATACGCCAAAAGTTTATGTATGAGGCATGTAAATATAGATGTTGTTATTCTTCCTTATTTTATTAAGAAATTTATTAATCCAGATATATAATATAATTATATTAATTAAGAGTGTGATATAATTAAGAGTGTGAATATAATATAATTAAGAGTGTGAATACGGGAAATTTATGGAAATATTTTAGATAATTTTAAAATGAGCCTGCAAAAAATCTTTAAAAATATGATAAATATTAACTTTTTATGTTCCATTTGTAATATTAAATATATTTAAGATTACTACAATAAAAAAAACTATTTATTAGCAGGCACAAGAATTAAATACCAACTTTTTAAATCTTTATCGAAATATACTATAACTTACTATTCTAGCAGTATGTTTGATATTAAAATATTATTTACATTAAATTAACCCATACTGACATATATAGTAAGAAGATAAAATAACAAAATAACATCACACACACATATATACACAGATATATATATTTATTATAAATATTGTATATATATATGTATATATATATATATACATATATATACATATATATATATATATATATATATATATATATATATATATATATATATATATATATATATATATATATATATATGTATATATATATATATACATATATATACATATAATTTAAGTTCAAGTCTTACAAAATCTTCTTAAAATGTATATTAACTTTTATAAATTTTGCAACTTTTTAAAATCATTAAATGTCATAAATATCAAAGCAAATAGTTTAATGTATTTCTCTCCTCTACGCACGAGATTTTCTCTTGGAAAAAAAATTTAAAGTTTAAATTTGATAGTTAATTTTAGATTTATGCATTAATCATAGTTCAGTTTTTAATAATAGTTAAAAGTATCACAATAATTGTTAAAAAATATAATAATTACTAACATTTATTCATTTTTATTAACTAGTAAATATTTTAAGTTTAGGACAGTTATTTATATATTTAAATATTTAAGAATTTTAATAAAAACTTAGCAAACATAACATTTAAAAATTCTTAAATTTTTTAAAAAAAATTATTAGATATTAAAAATTTAAAAAAGGTTATTTTATACATAATTGTATTTTCTATGTATCACATTACTAAACAAAATTTAAAATATATGCATGATTAGAATTATTAATTGTGGTTAAATTATATTTTTAATTGATCGTTGTAGTAGTAAGCAATATGAATTAAATGATTATCCAAAAAAGTTATTTATTGTAGATATTAATAATAAAATTGTTAGTTTAGATAGCTTATTGACACTTTTTAAGCTGACTTAAAATGTATATTAAACGATAAGAATTATTATGTGTATTACTACTGCAGACGGAAGACTTTTTATGCATTACAATCATTTTCAAAATAGTTTTCTTAGCATACAAATATTTCAGTACTTTCTATATTTGGAAATTTTATTTATTTTCAAATTATTGTGCATAGTAAATCATTTTGAATTTTTTTTTTACTTTTTATTCTTAATTTCTTAAAGGAAAGAATTATAATTATAATAATTCTTTCTTATCCTATGAATACATTTCTTATGTATATGCAAATTAAATATTGAAATCTTACCAAGTTCCACGGGAGGAATATACAGAGGAAAGCAACAAGTATTCCACACAAAAGTTACAACAAGTGTTCTTGAGATGGCAAGAATAGATTTGCGTCACAATTAGTTTCTAAACATCTGCTAATAAACACGTTTGTATCAAAACAGACATAGAAGCTCGTGCTGTGTAATGCAATGGAGGAATCACAGGATGTGCAGCGAAAGGTGCGTCATTTTTGTTTTTGTGTTTTTAAAATAAAAGATTGGACGACATTAAAAACAGTTTCTAAGCATTGCTTTGACTACAAATGGCCCTGAATCCAGCTAAGAGGCTGACTAAAAAATAGTCCTCCACTACTAAAACTACAGGGCACGCTAGAACGTGTTCTAGACTTCGTCACATGCTGTCGAGAGCAGTCTACGTGTTCAACAAGTAGAGTGAAAAATTATCCGGTAGCATCGGCCGCGAAGCGCCGTCTGCTGTTGGGCCGGATAGATGTGGGAGAGTACAAAAGGGTTGCCGGATCCCAGTCGCCAACTAGGATCACAAGGGGGTAGAAAGTTATTTGCAGAATAAAGAAGTTTCCGTTTCTCCTGCAAGACACTTGTGGATGAAGAAACTTCTGAATGTGCATTTTTGCGAATGAATAATCGCTAATATTAAGTAATAACCAAATCGAAAAGCTTAAGAAGTGCCCAGACTCTCAAATTTAATAACATTTGAATATAATCCAATATGAAATTTGATTCTCCTATTTTCTTTTGTGCTTTTAAATAAGATTGATATTTTATTCTTTCTCTTTGTATGCATATGCTTTCATTCGATTCAATTTAGAATAAGTAAAGTTGGGCATCCGCCATGACTGCAGCTATATAAATGCAATTTTGCAGTTTATTTTATATTCAGAGGAGAATTGTTGGATGAGAACCAACGCTCTTAAATTACATTTTAAAATGAATATTAATATTCCATATTATGTATTTAAAAAGAATTACAGTTGGCTATAGTGTTTACAGGATCAATAAATGAAACTAAATATAATAATCATTAGATTTAAAGACACATAACTATTCAAAACATTCTTTCAATTCTGCCTAATACTTTATTTAAAATATTTGTTTAAATAATATAAGCTTGCATATTTTTTTATTTCACTTAAGAATAGTCCTTCCTTTTATACATTCTAAAACTATAATTTGATATTTTCAAATACATAATTTTACTATGTTTTAAAATATATTAATGTTCTAATGGAAAACATTTAAGCAAATGTTTTTACTTAATTTGAACACATTTATTAACCTAGCTACTAAATTAATATCTGTGTTTCATCAGCTTCATGTTTTAGACTTGCCATTATTTCTTTAAATAAAGCTTAAAATTAACTATCCACTCTGAAATGTATGAATGCGCACACTGTACTTATTTATATTATATAAAATGTTTTTTAAAAATGTAATTTTTGTATGAATTTTAAATATTGTTAAATAATATTTTTAGCTTAATCTAAAAGTAGGATATTTGATTCGTAAGTCATCCAATGTCTTTTGCCTCAATCCTGATTATTTTCAGTTGCAAATAAGTTGAAAAGTTATATAACACTTACTACAAAAATGAATCAATTCAATAAAAAAATTTCTGTGGAAATGAATTATTAGTTAATTTTATCCTTAACGTTTTAAGCATTAGTTAATAAAAGTTTCTACATATGCTGCTGCATAAGATAAGCTATCGTAAATATAAAATTAAGTACACAATTAAAGCATTTTCCTTTTATTGCTTGGAGCTTGAAAAAAATGAATTGAATTACAAATATTTTTACACTTATTTAGCATGGTTTATAGCTACAGACTTCACAAATTAAAACTATTTCTAACAAATGGAAAATAAAATAGAGCTTATGTTGAACGAAAAATAAAGGAATTATTAAAAATGTTATTAAAAAACCTTTGTAACTGCTTCATAATTCATTCGATTCACTAAGGTTCGACTTATTTAAAGTTTTCATTGATAAAATTTTGAATCTTATAATCAAAAAAGCCATTATTGAAAATCTTATTTAGTTTTGATCACAGGAAATGAAATTTTTTTTTGAAGTGTGTTGTATAAGGAAATCTTCATGATCAGTTTGACTGATAGGGCTAGTGAAATGTTTGAACATAATTTAATGATTTCAGTAAAAAGTTTTCGTATATATTACATCATATATGGAATAGATATTTATAGTTCTCTTCTTAGTTAATATGGAAATAAAATATTTTAACGGCAAATATTTTTATCCGTATATATTAAATGAAAAATAAAAATAATGGGAATAAGACCGTTAGACAGTAAATAAAAATGTCTCTTTTAGATAATTAGTTTTTAACGATCGAATCGTAAAGCGGGCATTTGTAAATAAATACCATTCCTTTATAAATATCACAAGGATATAATTTTCACAAATTATATTCTTTTGATTATAATAAAATATTCAAAAATAGCATTACTGTAAATGAACATAAGCACATAAAAATATTTTTCTAAGAGTCTATTCATCTTTTTGATGCATGTAGTTGTAGTGAAAATATATTATTAGCTTATCTTTGTCTTTCCTCCAAAATCTCATTAAGTTTGCAAATTTAAGTACTGGCATACATTATTAATTCAAAAACTTGAAATGAATAAGACATTTATAAGTAACTTAAGTTTTCAAATATTAAGGTCTTTAAAACTTACAATGCCTGTGCATAACAAATCTGTTTATTATTGAAGGAATATATTTAGATCCGAAAAGTGGAAGTAATACCCCATCACAGACTATGAAAGAGAAAAATGAAGAATATACTGTCAATAATAGTATTATATACGTTCTAATAGCTAGTATACACATTCTAATTTAACAATGGATTTACTACAGAATAGTTTTTATTAGAATTGATTGATTTATATAACTTTATATAAATCATAATATAAATAATAGTATTAATCATTTGGACTTTTTTTTAAAAAACCGTGAATTAAAATCGAAAATGCTTTTATATATTATTTTTTATATTTCATATTTAATTCGTAATTTGCTTTTTAGTTTGCATTTTTTAAATAAGAAAGCAATCTTTTTTTTATTTATCAGTATATTTTAATCATTAAAGAAGAAATATATAAGTCAGTAATAATTCAAATGTTTTTATCTCACAAAGATTTTAAGCGAGTTGAAATTAGTAAGAAACACATTTCTGAACAATTCAATAAAGCATGTATTTTTCGTCTTTTCAACTAATTTACTTTTCTGAGATAAAATTTAGATGCTGTAAAAAAGATTTATGCTAATAATTCTTTTTTGAATAATGTTTATTTTGTACAATAAATCTAAGCAATGTAAGTTGAATGCATTATAAACATTCTAAGGCACAAAAATCCTTCTTAATTTTTAATATTTATTATGATGAGGCTGTATTAAATGTAACACAAAACTTTTATTAATAATAAAAAATAATCTTTTTTTGTGATTTATTAAGAAATCGAATTAAATAATCCAAATTATATATATTTTTTACACTACGCCCATCTTCGGCATCTCTGCCATTAATCGATGAGCAGTCCAGTAAAAAGTTGAACAAGTATAATGTAAAGTCCAACTTATATACAAAAATTAATTAAAAAATGATTTAACGTCTCTCATAAAATGTACAAACATTCACCATGATGTTAATGCTTTCTAAGAAAGAAACTGACTAAAATACATTTACCAGAAACAATAATGTAAATTTAGAGTTAGTTTTCATTAGTTTTTAAATTGATGTGATATAAGTATGCTATAGAAGTATGACACATATTTCTCATTTTATAACAAAATAATAAATTCTTAGAATTCAAAGGGAACTAGCTACAAGTAAGTAGTTTATTAAATGAAACAGGCAAAATATGGTTTCCTTACTATTCTCAATTAAAGTTTATTTAATAAAGACGAACATCCCTCCGTACAGTTTAACTTTCTATAGGAAAATTTAAAAATTTTCAGTGCTACAAATTATTCAATTTTGAAAAACCATGATCCATTAATTGCATTCTGTCTATTGACAACTTTATATACAGTACGTTTTTATTGAAAATTAAAATTACTGATATATAAAGTTAATATTCCTTAATTTAAGATATAATATGAAATTTAAATCTCTAATGGAATGAAGATGTCTAATATTATCTAGATAATCAGTGGATTCAACTATTTTATTTAATCAGAGGAATTAATGACCCTTTAAACTTGTGTGATAATTAAAATTTCATTTGTACCTATGAATGAATTTAGATGGCTTCTGTTTATTTTATATGCTTTCCAAATTCCATCACTTCTATATTTTTAAAATACTAAAATCTATTTTTGATCTAAAGCTCAGACCATAATTCCTTCAGGAATATAGTACTTTACTGCATAATATCATACGATGGTGTATTATTTTTTTAAAGCTGGTATGGTCAATTTCATATTTTCGTTTACATTTATCTTTCAATTTATTTAATCATATTTAATCTGTCCATCAATAAAAATTTACTTTCATTAATTGAATATTTAAGTACGGTACAATTTATTTAATTATATTACATTATTTAATGATATAATTTATTTTCATTATTATAATTTATTTTATTTATCTTTTATTTTCGATATATTTAATAAGTCTATAACTAAGTTCCAAGATGAGTGCTGCTGTAGTATAAATATTTTCCGCTAATGATTATACAACGAAAAAGAAAATAAAGATACATTGAATTATCAATTAATACAACAATATTGAATATTCCAAACACATACTTCTGGGAGAACAATCATATTGCAGGTAATGTTTTATCACAAGATAATTGATTTCAAATTGAAAAGAAACCAAAATTTAGACACTTTAAAAAATATTTGGAATTACTCCTCTTTTTTATAGAATAATGTTAGCTATTGTACCTCAATATTCAGCCTACATCCATTCATTGTAAATAACTGCATTTCATTATCACGCTATAAGTAATTTATTGTAATTGCTAAGCTTCTTTCGTTAGAAATCTTCTGAAGCTTCAAATTTGCCTGTTTATTATAATTAGGAAGGCAAACTAAATCAGAAAATATTAGTTACGTTAGTTATTAATGGACAATTATTATCAATAAATAAGAATACTTGGCACAGGACGCCAAATTCTGAGGTTGCTAATTTCATTGGCTGACTTTCTTGCTTATCTGGCAAACTGGTTTTTATTACGTATTAAAGAGGGAGACCTATAAGAATTGTGCAAAAAATTCTATTTTGGCTATCCTAATATTTATGTCATCGGAAGACATCATAATGCATAATCTTGGCAACATTTCTTCATCGCCAAAAAAATTAAAAATTTAGCATCCTGGATTATAAAGCATCCGTGCCGAATAACCTATTCTTAAATAAGGTTCGCCATATCCTTTAATAAAAATTGTGCCTAGAAATGAAAAAAAAGTTTGATTTTATTTGAGCTTATGTTAACATTTATTAAAAAATATAGCATTATGTAAATTGTTCCTTTTAATAAATTCCAATAAATGTTAAAAACAGGGTACAAAGTCTAAAAACATAATTGAGCTTAACAGATTTTTGTAGGTTTTCATGAAAATGTGAAATTTACCCATAATTTTTATACAAATTCAATGCCGATTTAATAAACAGAGAAGAGAGCAAAAATTTTATTATTTAGTATCTACATCATGAAAATTTTTGATACTATTAAATTATTATAAAAAAGTTTGTTCTTTGAAACAATTTAAAAAAAATCGCAAACAAATTAAAAACATATTAATTTTAAAAAATGAATGAATCGTAAAATGCAACAACAATATGTATAAGCAATAATTAAATATACGTCATTCTACAACCTCACAAGTAAAAATTACAATGTCTTATAAAGATCCTTCTTTAAGAAGGGATTTCTCCAAATCCATTTAATTTAAACACAAATTTTTAGAAAATGCTTTGTGTGGGTGTTTTCTTCAACAATTTAAGGTAAAAAGGAACCATAACCATTAGTTTTTTTTAAAAAATCTGAACTTTTAGGAAATTAAATGTTTTACACTATATTTAAATATACTTTTACATTTAATAACTATAAGGCGATAGCATAGAACATGCAATTTTGAAAGATTTGAAAAATAAATGAATTGAATGTGTTTCATTAATTTCAAAAAATAACAGATATTAATAATCAGAAAATGAGAATAAGAAGCATTACAGGAACACTATTTATGATATGGGTTACCATGAATCCAGTATTATATTTTTCAGGCTGAGATTACAAAATTAAAAGTTCGAACGAATTAAAATTTCACAGTTTAAAGCAAATACGACTTCATAAAATTTACTTCAAGAATTAAACATTTATGGCTTTGAGATTTCAGGAAATAGATTATTAATAAATTAAAGATTAAATTTGGATAGAAATTTCAAACTGCTTTTACACTCTATGTAAACGAATATTGAAATTTTAAACAGAATTTTTGCAGTCTGAATTGTTTCTTTTTTCATGAAATTAAAATATAAAACTTCCATTAAAAATTCTCAATATCTCTAATTTTTCAAAATTCGTACTTTATTTATAACTATTTTTGGAGTAGCTCATTGATTTTTTTTATATTTCCATGTTTCTAACATAGGAGATAAAAATAAATAAAAAATAAATAAAATAATTTGTTTTCATAAAGTAGCATTAAAGTATATGCAACTAAGAATATTGGAAATAATATATATATATATATATATATATATATATATATATAATATAATATAATATAATATATATATATTATACACATATATATGTATATATATATATCATGCATTGAAATTCTATGTAATTAATAAAACTAAATGAAATAATATCAAGAAAAACCACCTGTCCTTTATGTCTCTGATGACTTTCATGCAAAATTGTTTCTAAATTTTACTTTTATTCAAACAGAGTGCCGAATTAACTGAATAATTAGCATGCAATATTTGTTAGCTTTGCTATTATTATTTAAATTTCTCGATAAATGATTGGACATCACGTATGTTGTGATCTATACATTTATTCGCCTTAAAATTACTTACTTTAATCGACATTATTATTCACTTCAGTAGATTCAAAGTATTTTGTAACTAGTGTGTTACAAATAACTGATATTAAATAAATCATCATTGCTACTAAGCCTTAAAAAATAATTCGTAAATAAAATTATTAATTTTTACTGAACTTTTACTAGATAGAGAAATACAATCTTATTTCTCTGTCATAAAAAAATTGGTATAAAGGAAGTTGTATTAATCATATTTTGCTTATCTAAAAATGTTTTATATTTTTGAATGTATCATATTTCTTAAAAATAGAAATATTTTTAGAGATTAAAATCTGAAACTATGTATGTGAAAGGGTTTTTATATATTTTTATTAATATTATATATATACAAATATATGTGTGCGTTAAATTTGGTCCATTCTTTTTATATTGCTTACTAGGATAATCAAATTTATCAGAAATTCAATATTTTCAAATTTCATTTAAATATCTACTATAAGTCAGCTTAAAGAAATGTTTAAAAAAATTTGATCGAACATTTGTTTTGGAAAAGACTTCGTTTAATATGTGTTTTTTTTTTCAAGAGGTCAAATCAGCTAATAAACATTAGTTTTTATCGAGTATTTTCGGTAATTTACAGCATAAACTCGTAAATTACTTTTTACTTTAATTAATCAATAATAAATTTAGTAGAAAAAATAAGATTTCGTTGAACTTAAATATTGTAGTTTTAAGCTTATTTTTTTCTAAAATATAGGAATTACCTAGTGATGTCCTTTTTTTTTTGAATAAATTATTGGGTGAGGAACAACCATGTGTATTTATTGAAATGTGATACATGATTACGATATACATATTGCTGTAGTTTAAATATTAAAAAAAAAAAGTGAACCTAAAAATTTTCAACTTTTTTAACATAACGTTGTCATAGATTTCACTGTAAATACATATTTTTTTTCCAATGGCGGGCACATGGGTGACGAACCCTATGCCACAACAAGGCCAGAAACTGCTACTCATTTGCCGTTACCCAGAGGGCACCTGTGAACCAAGTCACGGAGATGAGTAGAGTTGCCCGCGCCATACCACCACAAACCCGTTTATAGGGTGAGGCCACGTTCATACATCATCACAGAAGAAAGGACAGAGAAACACAGAGAAAACAGAGAAAGAAAGTAACATCCATAGCCGAACTAGGGTTCCAACCTGGTACCCACAGCTCAGGAGTCTGGAATGCTAAACACTCAGCAATCTGTCGGCATAAATACAGAATAGATGTATTTATTATATTAAAAAACTTTAGTTGTTTTGGGTTTATAATACTCCAGCATTTTAATGAATGTAATTTGAAAGCAATTTCTTTTTTCTACGTACTTTAATAAAGCAGCTGAAATGGGATTCACATTTTTATGAAACGTAATTGAATCTGGGTTATTATGTTCTTTCTCATACAAATTGCTAATATGTAATGGATTAATAATTAAAAAAAGAAACGTTTCACCATTAGATGCATAGTAAAATTGTGCTTACTCATATTCTTAAATATTAATAAAATTAATTTTTAAACTGTAGAATAATACACTCACTTATCTTTGAAATGTGTATCAGAATTGATGTTAAATTTCCTTAATTTCTTTTCATGTTTTTAACGAAAAATTGTACAACTATTTTTGTCGATTTGATATAAAGGTTTGATACTGTGCATGAATATACTATTCATTGAATGCATAAAATTATCAGACTTAACCTACACAATTGCATTTTACAATAATATGTTACTATAGAAATATCTTATTTATAAATTGTGTTTAAATATTTTACCATCATACAGTTGTGCACAAGTTTTGTAATTCTCTATTGCCATTCCTACGCAGAAAAATAAAATGAATCTATTTTTTAACTTTCCATAAGGTAAGAAAGAAATTCTAAAATGATTTTCCAGATATTCAAAAAATGTGTATACTTGAAAGTATTCAAATATTTTTGACTAAGTATGCAAATAATGAGTTATTGTATAATGTCTTCAAAGAACTTTAAAATTTTTTACTTTTTGATGATTTCAAAATGATTCTTGTTAAAATTATTATTCTTATAATTAGGCCAGTAAGTATAAAGTTTGTTTTATATAAAGTAATTTTTTAATATAAATATATATTTATGTTACTTATATCCTAATATATACTAATTATGGTTATTCATATTAATATATAAAGAGTAATTCATATAAATGATTAAATTTTTATTTGTTTTTAATTTATTCCTTTTTAAACAGTATTCTTACTTATTGGTTAATTTCATCTTAGTTTTAGCAATGCTCCGGTGGCAGTGGAAATTAAACAGTTAAAAACGTCTGAAGACTTGTAAATAAAAAAGTATCTTTAAAAATGATTAAAATCTTTCACATATTTTTCAATTACTAAATCAAAATCTAAGCTTAGGTAATCCAATTTCTTGGAATTTAAAGTTCAGGAATTTGTCTGTGATTTACTGATTGGTAAATTTTATGAAAATAGAAAAACCAAAATATTATATCAGTATTTACTGTAAAGTATTTTTGAAATAAATTGTATTATTTGACATTAATTAATTATAATCATACATTACAAAATGTACCAAAGACGCTTACAATATGCCTTTACAGAAGTGGCAGTGTAGAACGCTGTAAAATTTAATTTGTATTTATTATTCAAATATCTCTACATCATTCGACATTAATATACTGATTCTCATAACTTATTTTTACAATAACGACCTATATTGTACTTACAATAATACCTATATTGACCTATATTGTACTTACAATAATACCTATATTGACCTATATTGTACTTACAATAATACCTATATTGACCTATATTGTACTTACAATAATACCTATATTGGCCTATATTGTACTTACAATAATACCTATATTGACCTAGATTGTACTTACAATAATACCTATATTGACCTATATTGTTCTTACTTCTCAACTATTTGTCAGGATGCAACGTTATTTAATTTTTTCACAAATAAAATTCCTCGAAGTTTATTCTAATGTTTATAACTATCAAAATCAAAGGATTTCTGTAATATATTAATTTTATTTTTATAGTTAAATAAGCTTTTCATGCTTTATTAATTGAAATTATTTGTAATTTTTCTGACTATTCCATAAATTATATTTTGGTATCAACATTAATTTAATAGATTCAAATTTGTATGAAACAAAAATTCCATTTTTATACTTTTTTTGAACTTTTAAATTAAAATATTTTTATCAAACTAACAAAATTATGTCTCGAAATCATTAATGTTTAAATGATATTTATATTATAATAAAATTCATGAAAGAATGTGTCCCTAATATTTAATTACATTGATTATAACATATTTTTTAAAAAAATGAACACGTAGCAATATTTTTAAGTGTTAGTATTTTAAATTTCAATTTAAAAATAACTTTATATTAAACCTTTAAAAGTATTTCATATAATTCTCTTATGTGCTTTCATATTTTGAAATTATCAATATTTTATAATATAGGAAATTAATATTTATAAATTTCCACTACCAACAAATCTTTTCAATTTGAAAATCACATATTTCTATAGTTACTGAATTTGCATATGATTCTATTTTGCTGGTGTAAAAAACGTCACGAACATATAAAAATTCCACGTCATGTGTGAAATTTTATTCAGTTCATTTCATATTTATACAAGTAAATCTTCGTTTATTTGTTCCTAAAATTGAAATTGTGAAATGTAAAAATTTATTCAACAGAATTCTATTATTTTCATTCTATTTCGTGTCCCAATGCTTTCGAAATTTAAAACAAAATTGATATCAACTTTTGGAATTCAAATAGTAATCACAAAATAAAATTTTTATTATTATTGTCTCTTTGATAAAACACAGTTCAATATTCTTCAAAATATAAATTTTATAATATATCTTTCCTGAATACCACATTCCAATTAACTTTGTATCACAATATTGCTTAACCCCTTAACTGTGACATATATTTCAGAAAAATGGAGCAAAAAGGAAAATTTTTTTTGACTGTTTAATTTTATTCTTTATATTATTATAAGAGTTTGAAAATGTTTTTTATTACAAAAATGAAATTTTAAATACAATAACTACTATATTTATAATTTTTACATACACATAAAACATTGATTACACATACACGTTATTCATATCGAGCAAATGAAACGAAATTTTGAAGTTAAATATAACTAGTATAATATAAAAACACAACAATATAATTTTAAATACATAAATTTTACAAATCTTTTACAGTATGGCATATCTCAAAACAAGGTACTGCTCAAAAACCTATATATTGCACTTTTTACAATAAACTCTTGTCTCATGCCTTATTCTCTTCCCTTGTTCATAGGTTTTACGACAACATATAAAACACTGCCAGGTTAGAGTAGATGTTTTCCCCCCATCGATGGAATGTGTTCTGGAAAGTGTCGACCTGTGATGTGCAGTAAGCTTACTCTAGGACGCCCTGGTCCTGGTAGTTGAAAATTTGGTTTATTGAGTTCAACAATTGATTTTCTGAAGTTCATATTTATCGCACCTCCTGCTGTAGTATGCAAAATATAAGAGTTATTTATATAACGACTGGTTTAGAAGATGGAAAAATATATTTTCTAGTATTATTTTTTACTTCCTTTTTAGCAAACGGGAAGTCTGTAAGATGTTGATAGACTTTAACATCACCTCCCATAGTGTTGTTGTAGTCATGAACTACCTTCAGAACCAAAGTTGGAATTGGTAAGCTAGGGCCACTTGTGTCATTTAATAGGAAACTATATATATATATATATATATATATATATATATATATATATATATATATATATATATATATATATATATATATATATATATATATATATATATATATATATATATATATATATATATATATATATATATATATATATATATATATATATATATATATAAGTATATTTTAAAGTAGAAACACATGAACTCATCTCAAATACAATAGAAACGTTAATTTTCCTTCTGAACGAACTCAGTTCGGGCATCACAAATACTGCACAAAGTAATTGCCAGAAATGAATTCGTGCGACACTGGCAAGTGGTTAATATAGATTAATTTCAATTATATGTGACCATAAAAACTATCAATTATTTCATGTGGTGAGATACATGTTGAATATTAATAATCATTATGTAGAAATGTAATTTCCTACATTCATTTCATGAATGAAAAAGCTATTTCAAACTATATGTTTTATGAATATTCAGAATAAATTTAATACATATTGGAAAAAAATACATAAATGTTTTGTATATTAATACATAATATTATACCAAATTTCTAATCCACATTTTGCATTTATTTTTAAATTTTATTTTCAATTCTTATTTTACTATTTTTATTTAAAAATTTAAATTTCATATGTGACAGGAAAAACAGTTTTCAAACGTACTTATCGGTATGAGTTACGATAAAACATATGAAAATTATATTTTTAGAACAAAAATAATAGAATTTAAGTGAAACATGAAATGTTAACTTTTAATTATTGTGAAAAAAATTTCCTAATTTAATGAAATTAATGAAATAAATAAAGTAATTTTCACAATTTCGCAGTTTAGTTTGTAACCACATTTTTAATTGTTTTGGTTATTATTTCTTATTTACTACAAGGCGCAAATATTATTTTATAATTATTTAATATTTCAACTATTATCTTTAATTAAATAATATATTTCAATCTTTAATTAATTGAATACATTGAAAACTAGCTTACAATTAATGTAATATGTAAACAGTTGCACAAACGAATTTGTATGAAATTAAAAATTAAGCCTCTGTAAAATGTCTACACTTAATGAAAATCCAATTTCAAAAACATTTCCTTAAAAATTAATCATTTGTAATAAAATAATCCCCTAATTAATAAATTATTCTTTCGTTATATCATGTAAATTATTATTGGATTTAAATAAATTACATTACTATTTTGCTCTAAATTTAGGACACATTTATAAGTAATATATTTAAATATTTTTAATAAAGTATATATAAAATATAAATCTTTAGTACATTACGTTAGTAATAAAATCAAAAGTGTAAATTTTGATCGATGCAAAAATGATAATAGTTATAAAATTGCTTGCTTATACTATTTAATTTTGTAAATCAGTTTCTTGAAAAGAAAAACTTGCATATAAAATTACTACAAAAGAAAAACAATCTATGTTGGTACTTACTGAAACTGTTAGTGCAATACTCATAATATCAATTATAATTCAATTTTTTAAATAATTGTAATATTATTAATGCATTAGTGCTTATAATAGCATAAATCATATTCCGTTACGTCCCGACGAATTAAATTTAAGTTTTAAACAATCTGAAAACCATTCATGTTTAGCGATTCTTATTTAGCTTGAAGCTATTAAAGCTATATTTACTGAAGTGTATCGTCGATAATTTTGTTTCATTGAGCAAACATGGAAATTATTTGACACTCAGAGTGGTTTTTATGAACAATTTTGAAGTGTGATTAACTAGCTCAGTATCAATATTACTAGCGGTACTTTTCTTCTACTAATAATTAGTTATCACAAGTAAAGGATTTTGCAATTATTTTATTTTTTATCGTTACTTTGTACTCTATTTTTCATTTTGCATTTATTGAAACGTAAACTTTTATATTATCTTTCGTCATGTATTTTATTCACACACATACTACTGAATATCGAAATTTTTGCTTTTTATATATTTCTAATTGTTCTTCATTTTTAAATTTGTGATGTAAGGTATGTTTTTTGTTTTGTAGTATTGCATACAATATTTTTTTTAATTTTATTTCTACACCATTAACATTAAAACTTTGATTTATTTCTTTGACTAGATTATGATTTTGACTATATTTGATTTATAACTGTGATTATATTATTATTATAATTGAGGGTTTCACTTATGGCATGTACAATTTCATGTTTTGAAACTTCAATATGAAATTTTGGTTTATTTACTTTTATTCTTTCTTTTATTATGTGTATATGATTTTGTGCATTTTTAATGTAAACTCAATTTTCCAATTTCTTTATCACTGTAATGATCACGGAATATACGTTTGAATTTCAATTCTGTTTTAGAATTAACGGTGTTATTTTTCACCAGTTATGTGATTTGCTCAATTTATACAATTCTACTATTGCCACTTTTGCTTTTATAATATATTTTTTTATTCATTTTACATATTAATTTTTTATAGAATTAAATGATATCCCATAATTAATTTGCTAGTTCAATTTATTACATCAATTTTGTCCCTGATATTATATAACTCTAAAACGACTTCGAAGCAAATTGGTGGAGTAGCATTCCGATGTAGTATATATATAACACACAGCAATGTTTATAATAACTGACATTAATTAATATTAACTGTTAAACACCCCCTGTTTCAATATTAATGTTAATTAATATCTGTTAAATATTAATGTTAATTAATATTTAAATATATATATATTATACATTTAAATAAATTTATCTTTAAATTTTAAAATTTCACACATTGGCAAAAAATTTCCAATAACTTCCATGCATACGTAAGTATTGATAATGAACATGAAACGGAAATTAGGTTTCATCTTAAGCATAAAATTTGGGATTAAAATACTAATTTTAACTCATAAACACACATTATTATGAACTAGAAAGCAAAGTATTTAAAGTGTAATAATGCTAATTATTTCTTCCAAGGCAATGAAATTTACATCTTAACACTACAAAAGGGATTTTCTATTAATGATATTTTTGTCTCTAACTGAACAAAAGATTCAACATTCATCCTTTCATTTTCGTTGCAATTTCACAGCGTTTCAGAATAAATGAAATTAGACCAACTCTAAAGAACTTTCACAGAAAACTATATGCAATTTAGTGTGTAATTACACTCGAGAGAAACCAATTCATTCCCTTTGAAGGGAAAAGTTATTATGAGGTATAAAATAGCTTAATTACATGCTTTATGTGGGGCATACATGTAAATTGCTGCCAATTCTTTTCGGAAAATTACTTCGCTGTTTTCTTATAAAAAGCATAGAGAAAGAAATTTATGTCGTAATCTATTTACTTTGATCATTTTAATATCTAATAAAATCTTTCAAATAGAAATAAAATCTTAAGTATTTTTTTATGAATTTATCCCTATTCTTATGGTGTTTTTTCATGAAAATTTTAGAATAAATACATAAAAAAATTTAATACTTAAAATTTTTAGTGGTAGTATACATTTCTGAAAATGTAGGTTAACAAGTTTTATCGAAAAAACCGTTAAAGAGTTTATTAATGCTTTCACCATGCCCATTGTTAAAAATAGGTTCTAGGACGTTTTAAAAAAAGGTTTTTTTTTTAAATAGAAACATATATCATTATTCGAATAGGAATAAATTAACTACTATATATGAGAATATGGTTTACTACATATAATAACTCTTCCCAGAAAGCAAATTACGTATTTTATATAAATAAAATTTAAAATATTTTTGTTCAGATTATATATATATATTCAATACGTGTTGTTAAAAATGTGTAATAGTTTATGTAATCACAACATAACTCAGGTAACTTTTGCAATATTTTTACATAGTATCTGAAAAAGACTTGTTAATTTATTTTCAGCAATTTTAAATATATGTATACAAAATTCAATTTTATGTAATTTTTTAATTGGAAAGCTGATTTTAAACTTCAAGTTAATATCAAGTTAAGAAATTATGTTTCAGTCTGGCAAATTAATGATTATTATATTTCGAAGAAAAATATTAAATAAAATACTAATTAAATTTTTAATTAAATTTTGCAAATAAATTAAATTAAAAATATATAAAAAATTAATACTTAAAATATTTTTAATAAACAGTTTTAAACAATTTTATTTTGAAAAAAAGTTATTTCTTAAAAATGTTTGTTAAATTCAACAAGTAATAATCTCATAGAAAAATAAATTAATGCTTGAAATTTTGAAGTCAGACATTCTATTATAGAGAATAATTCCAGGCTTAAAACAATAATTGGTAAAACAAACCCATATTGTTGCACATTTGAATACGTCTTGTTAAATAGTAGTTGCAATTTATAATCTCTGACTCCTTCAAGATTTTATTCAACAGTTGTTCTAGAATTATGACTGTTTAGTGTTTTTAAATCTAATGAAATAACATCTCTTAGTCATACTGGATTTGGTAAAAATAAGTGATTTTGTTGACCAAAAAAACTATCAATAACAAGAAAAAATTTTTATGCATGTCAATCTTTTGATTTCTGCGATTATTTTGTTAAAATGGAGTCAGACAACTCATCAGAAAGTTAAAAGAATTAGTTTTTATGTTACAAAACTGCTAACATTTAAAGCAGAATTATGTCCTTATTATTATGCTCTCTAAGGACATAGATAATTTATTGTCATATTAGATAGATTTAACTCTAAGTTACCGAGCATGGCCCATGTATAATCTGCAAATTAAAAACTGTTGTTTGAACTCAAATTTATTCTTTCAGAGATAAAATAGTTATCACTCTTAGGGATACCAAGTAGGGTTCGTGTATAATCTGCTAAGTGAAAAAAAATGTAGTACTATTGTCTCATCTCGTCTCTCTTCACTTAGAGATACAATAGTTATCACTCTTAGAGTTACCAAGTATGTTTTATGTATAATCTGCAAAATGAAAAAGATGTAGTACTATTGTCTCATCTCGTCCCTCTTCATTCAGAGATAAAATAGTTATCACTCTTAGGGATACCAAGTAAGGTTCATGTATAATCTGCAAAGTGAAAAAAATGTAGTACTATTGTCTCATCTCGTCCCTCTTAACTTAGATATAAAATAGTTATCTCTCTTAGGGATACCAAGTATAGTACATGTATAATCTGCAAAATGAAACAGATATATTACTGTTGTTTCATTTCGTCTCTCTTCTCTTAGAGATACAATATTTATCTGTTCCACGATAGAAGTAAATTATATTGTTGAAAACTAAGATATATAATTTCAACTAACTGTAAAATTTTATCAAATGAATAAATTGGCACTTAAGAATACTGTGCGATTTCATAAATAGACTCTTTAGTGAGTATTTTTAGAGCAAATATGCAGAAACTAGGCACAAGGGGAATATTAGATACTATAGGAGTATAGAAAGACTATATGATGTTGATCAAAGAAATTGATCCTCTAAGAATACATGCTTGAACCTATCATTCAATTGTCCGAAACATCTTCAGAATTGTGAAAATTAACCTTAAGATGTGTTATTCCTCTGATAAATTTTAAATCTTAATAATTGCTGCCCTTAAGGACTTTACTCAATTAATTTCACATGTTTGATGTCATGTTATGTTTGTAGGTATAAGAACTAGCTTCATCTAGACTACATAACTATGTCCAATGTCGCTGGTTTAATAGCATGGTATTTATAAAAAATTACATAAAAATAATTTGTTATGTTTAAGTGTAATAAAATATGGACGATTGCCCTCGTTAACAAAGATATATTTACTGTGCATACAATATTTTCCTATTTTTTTGAAAGCCTACAATTGAATTTAAATTGTGTAAATATTTTCTAATGATCTATCAAATATATATATATGTGTGTGTGTGTAAACAGTGAGACAATCGTACCATCCTCCTTATTTTTAACTAATCATTTAATCAATATGAAGTAAAATAAAGCGAATATTAGCAAATTAAAAAAAATTATTATTATGAATAAATGCTTAAAGCTATATATTTATTTGTTTCTAAAAAAGCATGATGAAAAGTTTAACAATCATATAAAGCAGAATAATCAATATCTTAATATATTAATCATAATTTCTTATAATTTGGTCCAGGAAAATTTTTTTGAATCCATGTAAAATATATATTTCTGGTTAAATTACTACAACCCATAAAACATATTAATACTTTAATAAAATATTTTTATTTTAAAGCTTAAAAAAACTATATTAGAAATTTATCAATACGATTATTTAAGTTTTCTTGTGAAAATTTCAAGAATATGAAATGAGATTCTGAAAACTCTCTTGAATAGAATCCTTACTTTTCATTTAATTTAATCCTAATCTTTAAATCATTGATAGAGTTTCGTTGAATGGTTTTTAAATTGCTTTTATATGAGTATAAAGTTTTTACATTGAAATATATTTTAAATGGTATTTTTGAGTACAATAATCACATCCATCAATTAACTTTTGAGCTTTCACTTTAATAATGAATATATATTTTGATAATATCCCAACTGAAAGATCTGAAAATGTAAGTAATTGAACGGTTATTTTAATTTCAGAGACATTTTTAATGTAGATGGTATTTTAAGTTTGGTCAAATAGTGTTTTTAACAAATAATATTTTATCATTATTTTCGTCATAGTTTCTATTATATTTCTTGTGCTATTTATTACTTTAATTTTGCAATTGCAATTTATATTTTTCAACCAAATTTAACATAAATTAATTGAATGAGTTATTTTATGATTTATAAAAAACTATTTTAATAACAATTTCTTTGCCTAAATTTACGAAGTATTAATTGTAAATACCCCATAAATATTTCTTAAATATATTGTCAAGACTTCCTTAATTATTTAATGAGCTAATAATATTTCATGTATACACTATTTTTTCTATATAATATGTATACACTTGTTAAAAATATTTAGGCAACATGATGGTGAAACATTCTGTACTGTATAAGAAATTAACCCAAATCGTCAAAACAAAGAACAAAATTTCGAATCTGTAGGCACACCAATTCGCAATCAATAAATTGCAGTCACTGACATAATTGTTTGAAATCATCACGCATACCACTCAATTTAGTGTGCCCGCTGCGTCATCCCTCCATCTCAGATATCAGTATTGAATGTTTTAAATTGTGTTTATTGCAAAAATTTGAATCATTTGTAATTTTATTTATAAAATCTAAACTTTTCAGTCTCAGACAGATTTGCAGACATTTTAGTTTAGGTAATCATATTTTTTCCTGAGACAGTAATAATTTTCAAAATCTGAGGTTGTAACATTTCTACATTCAATTCCATCTTTGATCCTTTCTTTGACAAGGTAGTTTGGAATACGCTTTAAACTGTAAGTTATCATTAAAATAGCCTTATGTATAAAAATGACCCTAAATTGAGTGAAAAACAAAACGTGTCTGTTTGTCATTGGAAATATTTTTTCTTTTACTTGATATTTTATAAATACTTTACGTACTTACAGATTAATATCCTATAATAACATAGAACTCAAGAAGGAGGCGAAAAATTACTTGTCAGTAAAATCTGAAATCCAAAGCGAATTCTAAGCTGACACATTACATTTTGTCTCTTAAATCCAAATATCTATACTTTCATATTTATATTTTTCAGGACGAAATTTGTGGAGTATATAAGAGTATATTGAAGATATTACATAAAAATTTTTTTTAACTTTTACATATAGATCAATTTATTGTTCTAGTTTAGGTTGTACTGAAATTTTTTCACACCTATTTTAAAATAAATATAATGTATGTGAAATCAAAATAAGCTCATTTTTGCATAAACAAATCAACTTTAGAGAATGTAATCAGCATTTCCAAACATTGATAACATGCGTTTTTCTCACAAAATACTTGTTACCATAGAGCATATTTTTTTGATAGTCAAATGATTAATCGAAAACATTTTAAAATCATTAAAGGCATTTTTTTTTAAAAAAAAGCTAGGATTTTTTTTTATCAGCCATTAATAATGAGATAAATTTATGAAGAAAAAATTTAGTAAAAGAAAAAGATTTATATTTAAGACAAAAATAAAAGAAAATTTTCCTTATTTTTTAAAAACAGAATAAATTTATTTAAATTAAGTACAACTGCATTTTATGAGGAAACATTTGAAAAGATAAGAACAGCTTACAGTGAAAAATTTAAAACTTTTTATGATTTTTTTTTATTTTCCTGCATAGTAGAACAATAAAGCAATAGAAGAATTTTTAATCAATAAACAAAAATTAAAATGTGTATGAAAATTTTGAAAACATTACGTATAAATTAATATATTTCATTAATTTATTCGAGAGAATCTACTACAGGCTCCTTTTTTCAAATTCATTTTAAACTTTCTAAGCATATGTGAAAAGAAACTTATTCTGAAGTTGTTGAAGGAGTGTGAACAAAAAGTTATATATATATATCCGTTTCTTTATTTAATTCCACATACTCTCAATATACAAGGTTATGCATTTGCCCAAAAAGGCTGTAATTAGATCCATTGAATGTTTGTCTTTAATTTTTTAGTTATTATCTGGGAGGCCCAACTCAGGACTAAATTTAATTCAAATCTTCAATTACCAAAAAAAAAAGTATTTTTAATACACTTATTGAAAAAAATTAAGTTTTTACTAATATTCAACTTAGATTTATTTCAAAAATTATAAAATTAAATATTTTAGAAGTTTGTATAATACATATCACACCAAATGAAATTATAAGCAAACTTTTCATTCTACTTTCTAATACAAAATAGAATAAGTTCTTCTGTGAAATAATTATCCACCGATAATGCAAATTATTTCCGAATTCACACTCAAAAATTAGGAAAGTTAACCTATATACTGAAAAGTATAATTATGGTGGAGAATATAATACTCATTCTGTTGATTGCAGATTTTTAAAGCATAAAGATGAGGTCTAATATGAGGTAATTATAAAATTTCTGATTTCAGAATTGGTTTCACTTTATAAGGAAAGCCTTTTAGTTATATCACACTTTAAATTTTTAAATGCTGAACATGAATTAGAAGACTGCAATCAATACATTTAATATTATGCATTCAATATTTACCTTGGCTCTTTTATAAATGTTATTACTTCTTTCGCAATACTCATGTGAGTTGAAGATGTGCTTTTTAAGTTCAGAGCAACATAAATTTTTCGTGAGTATTTTGTTCAGAGAATTCAAAAGTTGTAAATTATTTAATGCTCTATAAATTTCTTTTATTATTTGTAAATTCTCTCACATTCTTCACTAACTTTTCAAGCTTATTGAGCATCCATTCCCAAAATTACATTGGAGATTAAATTGTTTTTAATTATCATAAAAAACCATTAATTGACTCTTGGAAACTGGGTACTAAGCCAGTTTAATTATTCTTGGACATTTTATTTACGATATTTTATAGCCTTCTTTTTAAAGCAATTAAATTTAGATATATCTGGTGTTAAGTATGTCATTATTCCTTTCCATATTATAAGAGAAGCTAATCAAATATACTGTTATTGTAAACATTAACAAACGCAACATTTCAATTATATTTTTCTTCCTACACATATTTATAAAAGACATTTGTTATTATTATCTTTTGCTTTTACGAAAAATAATATTTTGTGTGGTTAATGGAATATATACATATATATAATATGTACTATTAAATAATCTTGAAAATATTGATTTACCTACAATTTCAATAACTCTTTGGCATTTTAGTTTCATTTGTTCAATCTTTAATTTCATTGAAGTTGAAATTTGAGAAATCATGATGTTAGATATATTCCTATTCCTCTTAATAAATATCACACAAACATTTTTTTTTAATTTTGCTACTATCCTCAGAGATATAGATAGTGAATTCCAGTAAATAATTACTGCGTCAATATAAATTCAGATATTTAGAATACCTGCATTTTGATTTCGGTAGATATTCCTCTTTCTCATTTTAGATGAAATCATAAAACTATATGCTATCACAGAAATAAATTTAAACTAAGCGTTTTCATAAATAATATCATGAACATAAATAATCTAATAACAATAGTTTATATATATATATATATATATATATATATATATATATATATATATATATATATATATATATATATATATATATATATATATATATATATATATATATATATATATATATATATATATATATATATATATATATATATATATATATATATATATATATATATATATATATATATATATATATATATATATATATATATATATAAATATAAGATTATAAAACACATGGGTACTATATTTATTTCCAAGTTTCATACAATGAATTTTCAATGAATTTTATTTCTTAAATGTGTAAATATTATAATTTTAAATTAAATACATTAAAATAATACTTAAATAGATTAAAATAATCGAAATATTCATCTTTCAATTTTATATTTATAGTTGAAAAACAGAATAGATTTCAAACATTAATAAAAAACTGATCTAAAAAATAGCAAATTTTCAGAATGTTATGAAGAAGCTTTATGAAATTCAACCTCAGCATATGGAAAGCAGCAATGTATAAAATAATATGAAGAAAAGTAGATAAATAATTATTTAAAATATAAAATTGGTGCATATATAAATTTAAAGTGATTATATTGGATTTTGAAGTAATCACTTACATTTTGATATCTGAAAGCTATCGTTGGCAATTTGTGGCAGAAAACTACTTCGTAATGGTCTAATATAAATGAGTGCAGTAAACATTATGATATAATCTTTACACTTGTATGATTAATTACTGTTTAAAACGAGCAGATATTGAGGAATTTATGAATACCTCAAAAGATATTACACCAAAGGTTAGCATTGACCATGATATTTCTCTTTCCCAGGTATTTCATGGATGACAATGCATTGTACAATTTTCCTATGAATTAAATAGTGACTCTTATTGATTTAACCCTTTTACATACGGTAATATTACAGATAGCAAATGTTTTATACTTATCCGCATTAAGAGAAAACCTTCCCTTTCTTGATCATCCAATAGACATGTTGAAAAGCCCAATTTAATCTTTCCCTCCAATTACATGCACCAGTTATAATATGCAATTCTTTTATCTCTTTACATTAGGAAAAGTATATTTTTAGGCAACGTAGAAATGTCTGAGTTGATTAGGAGTATTGTTTCTGATTCTTTGTATACCGAGGCACAGATGTTAACTACATCAGCTAAGTGCAGATTATAACTCTTGTTTTCGGACTGGGAAATTAGGGATTAAAATTATTATTAGACTTTCTATAGTAAAAATAAACACATTTAGCCATATCATCACTTCAACAGACTTTGACATTTTTAATATTTAATATAAAATGTCATTTTTAATATTTAATATAAAATGTCAAACCCTGTATTTTTGATTGCAATTCATTTCCCCCACACCCAGTATGATATCTTCAGGTCACTGTTATGATGTTACTAGTCTAGATTTCCTTACATTAAAGTTTCCAACATAGTTCTCCAATATCCATTTTTGAACAACAAACAAATGGCGTAATTTGATTTCAGTGCCATTAATTTAAATGCTATAATTTAATAAGAAATAATATTCAAAAATATTCAAACTATATGTGGCTCATTTTTCTTTTAAAATATCATTGACATTCTTGTATTTTTTCATAATTTTGAAGTTATATTTATAAAGATAATGAATTAATTTTTCTACACATTTAGAGAAATTGTATTTATTATCTCTCAATATTTATATATGTTTAAAAGTATATATTTAACCTTATTATAATCTAAATCTTGCTGAAATAATGGATTCATAACTTGTTTAATGTTAATAATCAATGAAGCTGAAACACTTTGTAATTCCTCAAATATTATCTCCAATATTTTTTTCTTTATTGATATTCTTTTTGATTACGAAATATTAAATTTTAAGTACATCACTAGAACAGACTTAAAAATAAGTACATATTGCAGTACAGAATAAGCATGATAAAAGATAATAAGGCAGTAAAACTCAATGTACTTTTTTTTTTCGAATAACCGAACTTCATCACATTGCTATTGTTTTTATCTAAAATAAAACAAATGATTGACTTTGAAATAAAAATATCCTTGGTTTAAATTGTCTATATCCAACCAATTTACCATAAAAGGCCTTGTTTCTTATAATAAAATACTCTTCCATAAAAATGGCTTAAAACTACCTGTAATAGATACCATTTATTGATTGAAAATAAAGGATTCAAAAATGAAGGTTGTATTGTTAACAATGCTATTTTTAATAAGGAAACCACGCATGATGTCAATTATTTTAAAATTTGAAGTATTTTGAACCCAGACAATTTAAATTTGTCTCAAGTATTAATTGTCTCCAACTTACAACATAGTTCTTCATGGAAAAGGATTTATTGGAAAATTTTGGCCCTTTAGTTTGTTGGATTTTCAAGGTTTTGCAAAATGCGAGGCATTAAAAATAAACTTTATGTAAATTAAGTATTTTTTTACAAGTATGTAAATGTCTCTATAACCCATATTAGAAATGATTTAAAAAATCTAAGAGAATTGCAAAAGATACTAATATCTCAGAATATATAATTTATACAAGTAGTTACTTGATAATTATGGTGACAAAAGCTGGAACACAATTGGCTTTAATTAATTTGTTGAAGTTTTTCTAACTGTTGTCGAGCTAATAATAATAAATTTAGATTCAATTAATGCATTGATCGTTAGTTATATTTTAGGTCACTAAAATCTAAACTTCAATCCTGCTTTTTTTTATAAAAAAAATAAATCACTGTCTTATTTACTTGGGATTTAAGCCGTTTTATCATTATAAGTCACTTTAACAATATTGAAATTAGACTTATCCATGCAAAAATCTAACCAGAATATCTGGCAAGCCTTTTCAGTGTTTTTCTTGGAAGCAAGAGTATAGAAAACTATTTTTCCAAATCACAATTAGATATACTTACATTTTGGATAGGGAAAAATCTCCACACTTTCTGCATAACTTCTTGAATCATTTTCATTCAAAAAATTAAGGAACTTCAGAATTTTTTTAAATAATTATTCATTTGTATGGCCAACAAAAAACTATTCAATCAAAGATATTTCATAGTTGCGTATATTCTGTATACCATTATTACAAATACTACTGTGTCAGTAATTTGCTTCAAAATTCGTCTAACGAACTCCAGTATTTCAAATGTATATTTTTCAAAAATGTATTAGTACATTTTTATACCTTCGATTGTTTCATTATGAATATAACATTTCATTTATGCAATTTTAGTGATAAATTATTCTATAAATGCAGATATTACTTAGATTTAAAATTAATATCAAACTTTTTTAATCACATATTTATATCAATGTTACTAAGGTAAATTTGAAATTTCCCTTACTATCTATGATTTATAGGAAGCAATATTTCTGAGAGAGTGTGCAACTAATTTTCCTTATTTTAATGATGTTTGTGCGTTATTATTGAATTCTGTTTTCTGAAATTACTGATTGATGCATTTCAAAAATTCTGAAATTAAATGACATCCTCAGAGTCTTCAAAATACATATTTTTAATAATTCAGTAAAATTTAGTAAACATTAAAAAGCGTGTTTATAATACGATATATTTTTTTAAAAATTCTTTTAAGTAATATCATTTATATTTATTTGCCGGAATCCATAATGGATTTTAAAAAAAAAACTGGGGATATAAAAGGCAAGTTTACATGAAAACAAAAATAAGTACTAAATATTTTCATTTTTTTTAATAGGTAAAACCAGAATTTTTTCGGAAATTGTACGATACTACAATCTTTTTTACTGTAAAATACATAGACACCTTCTGTGAAATTAAAAATACAAATTTTTTAAATGGTAATTTTGTAGCTTTTACGAATATAGGGAACAATCTGTGATTGGCATTATTGTTAAATGAATATGTTTTAGAAACATTTATACAATTTTACAGTATTTTGTTCTATTTAATGTTTTTATTTTAAACTATCTTAATAAATGCAATTTTTATCTTAATAAAAGTAATTTTTTCCACCCTGTTTGCAACATTGAACAATGGATTCTTTTATTATATTTCGTTAAAGAAATACTTATTTAAGCTTATGCATTAAACTTTATGATACCACTTTACATAACTGTAAAATGTTAATGGACAAAACATCATTAAATTTCACATTCTCATTAAAACTAAAGCAAAAGTTAATTATGTGATTGAAATTAACTGGATCTGACTACAAAATGTACGAAATAAATTAATTTAAAGCAAATGTTTCCAATTTCACACAAAATTCATTTCCATAAAACCATTTTGTTGTATACAACATGTTTTACTCTTAGAAGTAAAAGAAAGAAGAAAAATCAGGAAATGACTTTCTGAAATCAAATTTTGCAACAAAGTCGAGGCATTTTAAAAAGAAATAAAAACATATTAGAAAGATTTCCTCTTTTTTAAAAAACAAATTTTATACCCGTTAAAATTTAAATAGTCTTAGTTCTATCGCGTTTACTTCTTTTAAATTTTCATACAACTGATCGTTTAAAAATTGATGAAATGAACACATCGCAAATTATCAAATTTTTTTGTGCAATGTAAAATCTTCTCGATTTATTCAAATTTAACTTGAACAAAGAATTTTCGCTTTAATTTTTGGATTATAAAAAATGAGTGATTTATTAAATTTGAAATATTTTCTATTTTGCTTTTATTGCAGTCAGTTAATTAGATTAAAGTATATTATTTTATTTGTGCCCTTCAGTAGATATTAGCATGCAACTGTAAATTTTTTTCTTATATATATATATACAGAGAGAGATTAACGATTAACGAAACCGTGAAAAATAGTTTGCTAAACATAAATTTGAAAAAAAATAAACATTTTCTACATTACGCTTATGAATATTTATTTTCTCTGATTAAAAAACTGTATTTAAGTTCAATTACAGTTTTATTTGCTATTATTGTTGAAAACACACAATATCATGAGGTTTGGACTTCAAATGGTAATGTAAAGATAAAAGTTTTTCATATTAATGAAATAGCATAAATCTGGGAAGATATAGCATGTTTAAATACAATCCTCATTTTTAGATCTTGGAACAAAATCATTGCTTTTAAAACTAAAAAACGGTGAAAGTTTCCTAATTATATGCCACAATCGTCTGTTTTCTTTAATTGCTCCAAAAACATTCAAGCTTAATAGAAATCCAAGTATTTTTATTTAAAAAAAGTTTAGTAAATGAAAAATGTATTTTAACTTTTTGAAATATCAAAAATATTCACTTTTTGTTTTCCAAATATAGCATCTCTTGAAAATAAAGTCCGGTATGTTAAAATAGCAAAGAAAATGCCAAGAGAAAAATTTAAGGAAAATTTTTTTAAATTTATTAATAGGTTTTCCTGAAATAATTTTCTTGGTTAAATTTAATTTGATTGTATGTCATCATACTTTGTAACCATGTTTGATGTACATAAAATTTTATATCATTAAAAAAAGTTTAAACAAAAAAAATAAGGAAATAATATTAAAAGAAAACTGTAATGAAATTCCTATTATTATTTACGCAAAAATTATTCATTTGATTCTTCTGATTCGCACATTATTCTATAACTAATATTCAAATAGGTTTTAGAATTAAAAAAAAAACTTCATATAATCCTTCTGGTAATTGAACGAACTGTAACAAAAGCACAGTACAGTATCATGCTATATCTGTACATTCAATAATTCAAATTTTATTCAATTCAGTACAAATCTAACTCAAAAAGTGTTATTTTTAATATAGAATGATTCGCTATGCATTGATTTCTTCAGTGTTGAATAACAGTTTATATGCTAAGTTCAACAATACCCTGCTTCTATCAGATTGGGTTGATATGGAATCAAATGTGTAGAGTAAAACTCTTTTCTATCATAGTTCGCTTAAAAATAGTAGGAAACACTTTTACAATCCTTACGTATAAATATAGATGCGATATCAAACTTTAAATTGAATTCGAAAATAAGGCCACACTAAATTTAAGCGAAATGTGGCCATTTGTGAGCGTCAAAGATGTAAGGAATGTGTGATTAGGTAAGAGTTTAAATTTATTGTTATGAAAATCACTTCCTCACTTAAAATACTGTTATGAATTTAAATATTTCCAAATTATTAACTAAATAGGGATCTATTGGTTTAATTTTAAACGTTGTATGACAAAATCTGAAGGCATAGAGCAATTACGAATTTTTTTTTCTAAATATTCAGCAACATACAACGAAAAGATATTTAAATCTAATATTTTTTTCTCTTCTGTAATGAAATATTAACAACTATAATTGCATTATCTTGCAAAAGTAATAAGCGCTTTAGAAACTGCTAATAGAAAACCTGCAACTGGAACTAAATATTTTGAAAGTCTAAATAGTTTTAGAATAAATTCTACTTTATTCTGATTTAAAATTTTCAAAATTTATTAGAAAATATGAATTATTAAACAAAAGAGATTTATAAAAAATTTTAATTATTAAACTAGAAAGAATGAATTATTAAATGTACTCGAGAAGATACATCACAACAATATTTGAATATTAGAACAAATTCATCAACTTCTTTAAATTTCAAACCATTTTAGTATTAATGAGAAAAGATATTAAGCTACAGAAAAACAAGAAATTCCTTTCGAAGATTCATTTTATGTACTAATTAAAATTTAAAACTCTGGTAAATTTTCACAAATTTAAAATGAAAGGAAAAAAAGTTTATCTCATTTAAGGATTTATTAACTAACAAGAAGTTTTGCTAAAGAAAATCGATCGACAAAGGAAATAAATTTATATTTTGGTAATTTTATATTTCTGTTTTAATGAAGATGGAATAGAAAATGAAGAGAAAATAAAAATTATCTTGAAATACCTCTCTCATAGTGCTTAAAAAAATTTATTGAAATAAATATTTATAAGAAATTCATAATTGAGTCGTGCGAAAGAATTTCAAAGAAATGCACGAAAAAGCTGTTATTCTTTCAGTTTAAGGAATTCTTTTTGCATACAAAAAAGTAAGAATTAATATTTTCCTTTACAAAATCAGAGATAAATAATCTCAAATTACATTAAAACTAAATTTGCATCAGATGAGATACATTTTAATGCATTTGATTATAATGGGCTTATAAGAAGTCAACAAAATGGATCTTTATCCTTAAGAATTCAATTGAAATAATTAAATAATGTACACGTGCAAAGACGTATTTTAACGCCAGAATAAAGGTAATGTTTATCATTTATATATTGAATTATTATTGTTTTTTTAAATTCTTTTATTAAATAATTTAAAACTGTCAACTAAATATATTTTATATACGTAATTGCTATTTATTAACATGAAAATATTAAGCAAAGTAATCCTAATTTCCAAATTTAATGTCTCTATAATTATTTCAAAAATCTAAAATAAAAAATATTATAATGTGATGTTATTTGAAATACTTAACAAGGAATTCATAACAACGAAATATTAAAATAGAAAGTGCAATGAAAGCTGTAATTGCAGAAGAAAGGAAATATATTTTGTCCCAAAGCTAATAAGAAATAATCCATTACCTATCTAGGCACTTATAAATATTTAGAAATACCGAAGCATATCATATTAAGTGTAAAATTATATACATTCTATGCTATTTGAAATAAAAATCATCACCGTATTGAGTTAGTCCTATTTTGGTATAAACTATTCTATCTTTTAATTAAACTGTCTTTTGGCTTGGCCTTTTATATTATTATTTTAAAATCTTTAAATTTATAGGCATGGGAAATAAAGTTTTAACTTTTTTAAATTTTATTTTTACTACAAATTTGTCTTATATCTTTCCTTTCCTTTAATTTATTCATCAGGGTAGGGTGATTTATTTTCCTTCTACTTCTTTCTCGGAATTTTTTGTCCAACTCACATTCTCCATTTCCTTCTTTACTTTAACTATAATTTGCTTTGATATCTATAAGTATTAATTGCTTTTTGAATGGGAAATATATTTATCTTTTTTAAGATTATTTTTTCTAATTTTTTTGCTTTGTGCCAATTGAAAACAAGCAGGCAGTATATTACATTCTGAAACTTATTCTACGACTGAAACAAAAGTTTCTGTTAAAATCTTTTTCCTCTCTCTATTATCTGTGGTATAGTCCGTTTACATTAAAGGCATACAGATAAGATGAAGCTTATAACAGCTTGAAAAATTAATACATTACTATACAATGTCTAAGCTTACTTTTTTTTCTTTATTATATAAAGACATATAATGTCTTCTTTAGAATAGCTGTTTAATTAGTCCGAGAATTTTTGAGTTAACCTTTACCAATCTTGAAGCATTAATTTCAATATAACTTTTAGTTTTAATTCTTCAAGTAAAAATGCGCAAAAATCTAAGGAAATAATAAATATGTTCTAGATTAAATATATTAATGAATACTTTTGTTCTCAAAAGCAGATGTAAATCTATACAATAATTTATTTATATCTGAACTCATAGTAAGAATTATTTCCCTTATAATCTCAAATGAAAAGATCCACAAGAATATTGAATAAATATGCGAATTAAATTATTTTATGAATTTGACAATTTTTTAACACAATTTTCTAAACAATTTTAGATAAGCAGGAACATTTTTATTAAAAATTTGTAAAAATACGTTTTTATATTTTCGACTAAATTTTAAATATTTAATTCTCAATTTTATATTTTCTTAAGCATATTGATTAAACATTTAATAATTATAAAATCTTATTAATTTGATTTAAGACATTTCGCAATTTTGATATTTGAAAAAAAAACCCGAAATGTTTAAAATATAATTATATATACATACACACACACACACATGTGTGTGTGTGTGTATTTATTAAAATAGCATTAACTTAACTCAGTTCAATCAAACAATATGAATAGCTAAAATCCTAAGAGAGTAAACACTTTTTTAAAATTTGAAGAAATATTTCGACAAATTTCATAAGGGAAAATTTCTATAAATGTATTTAAATGAACTAAATATAGAATAGCTCAAAATATCTTAATTACAATAAAAAATGTTATTAAGAAAAAAAGGAAATTCTTTCTGATAAAGCAAATCAAAGTACAATTGACATTTTCTCTTCTCAGTGAAATATAAAACCTTGTAATTGCAGGTTGGCTAAGCAAAAAATAAAAGCACTTAAGACCTAAGACACAGTAGCAACAAAAACAACTTTTCTTTGACTACTAAAGCCAATACCACGAAGAATAGATATTTTCAATCTCTTTTTAAATCTCGTGGGGCCTTGTGAAAAGGATTAAACTGGAAAGGGGGAACGTTTTCTTGTTAAAGAAGCATTATATTTCATTTCAACGGAATATTTTATTATGGTGAAGAGAAATCACATTGTGCGTGTGTCATGTGAATGGAAATATAATAAAAAAAGTTTAACAAAATTCTGATTTTTTTTTCCTATTAAAAATTACATAATATTAATGTGACTCATAGAAAATATCATCGTGATATATCATTTTATTTTTAATAGAAATTACATGCTTTAACCCAGATATCGTTAGAACTCATTCTGCATTTGTAAATTGTTTATATTAATGAAAATAATTTGTAAAGTATGGATTCAACAATTTATGGTTTTCTGTATTTGGTAGCAAAATACTTCAAATAGAGATATTTGTTTTTATTTTAAATTAAAGTTTTCTTAATATATTTCATAGCATTTATAACTTTAATTCAGCTCTTGATAAGGTATAATTTCAATGATCAATACCTGATGACAGTTTGTAAAATCTGTATTTTTGAAGCTGTATAAAGCACTTTAAAAAAGTACTAGCACTTTAAAAATAAAAGCACTTAAAAAAAGTGAAATTGAGTGATGTGAAAATTGAAGTACCACAAAAGATGTTATTAAATATACATATCGGAAACTTATTGTTTCCATCAATGGCACTCTGACTAGAAATTAGGGTATTTCTTTTCAGTAAGAGCTTGTTCTTTTGCATCTGCTACTCGAAGTCTATCATACTATGTTCAGCAGGATAATGTACAGAAGCAAATTACTTGGATTTCCCTGACATTTTTATATAAATATAGATTCGACGATTTTTGTAGTATACACGTTAGCTTTATCTTTCTCCTACTAAAAACATATATTCATCTGCTGCAAGTGGTTAGCGTGTAATTAAAAGATAATCTTTAGTGACCTTGAATAGTTCATATTGTTAAAGCTGCATGAATTGTTTCATAGTGCTCCTCATAAAACCTTTATTTGATTCTCATCATCCAACAAAGGCTAATATTGTTACCGAACAAATAAAAGCTACTATTATTACAAGTAGAAAATGCTGTAAGTACTGATACCTTAAGATCGATATATTTAAACTTTTAAAGCTTTTACTTGTTTCATTAACAGTACTGGAAAAAGCATTAGTTCATATACACTACTGGCCATTAAAATTGCTACACCAGGAAGAAATGCAGATAACAAAATGATATTTATTGGACAAATACATTATACTAGAAATATAACAAGTGATTAAATTTTCAAAAAATTTGGCTGGATAGATCCTGAGAAATCAGTACCCAGAACAACCACCTCTGGCAGTAATAACAGCAGCTATACGCCTGGGCATTGAGTCAAACAGAGATTGGATTGCATGTACAGGTACCGATGCCCATGCAGCTTCAACACGATGCCACAGTTCATCAACCGTAATGACTGGCGTTTGGTGACGAGCCAGACGCTCGGCAACCATTGACCAGACGTTTTCTATTGGTGAAAGATCTAGAGAACGTGCTGGCCAGGGCAACAGCCGAACATGTTACGTATCAAGGAAAGTCCGTACAATACCGGCAACATGCGGTCGGGCATTATCCTGCTGAAACATAGGGTTTCGCAGAGCTCGAATAAAGGGTAGAACCACGGGTTGTAACACACCAGAAATGTAACGTGCACTGTTCAAAGCACTGTCAATGCGAACAAGAGGTGACCGAGACGTGTATCCAATGGCACCCCATACCATCACGCCAGGTGATGGGCCAGTATGACAATGACGAATGCACGCTGCCAGTGTGCGTTCACCACGATGCCGTCAAAAACGGATGTGACCATCAGGATGCTGTGCACAGAACCTGGATTCATCTGAAAAGATGACGTCTCGCTATTCATGCGCCTAGATTCGTCGTTGATCACACCATTAAAGGTGCTCTTGTCTATGACGCAGCGTCAAGGGAAGCCGCAGCCATGGTCTCCGAGCTGAGAGTCCATGCTGCTATGTGGATAATATGCCTGTCTTCTCGGCTGCTAGTGATAGGTGGCCGTTGAGATCCCGCATGGCGTTCCGTATTACCGTCCTGAAACCATCGATTCCATATTCTGCTAACAGTCATTGGATCTCAACCGACGCGAGCAGCAATACTGCGATAACATAAACCGCAATCGCGATACGCTACAATTTGACTTTTATCAAAGTCAGAAACGTGCTGGTACGCATTTCTCCTTCTTACACGATGCATCACAACAACTTTTCACCAGGTAACAACGTTCAAATGCAATTTGTGTATGAGGAACCGACTGAACAATTTCCTCATTTAAACACAATGTAGTTGTCGCTACTGGCACCTGCTTTGTCTGAATGCGCTGAAAAGCTAATCATTTGTAGATCACAGCACCTTCTTCCTTTCGTATAAATTTCACGTCTGTAGCATGTCGCCTTCTTGGTGTAGCAATTTTAATGGCCAGTAGTGTATTTTTTGTGGGAACTTGGTATCAGGCAACCGTATTATTTATAATACTCTTTACAAAAATAAAATAAAAACATAGAAAAGAGGAAAATTACAGTATTTATAAAAGGGAGAATCATCCTAATTACGACAAATATCTCAGTATGATTTAATTATTCAAAGTTTTATTTGAATATTTTGAAATATATTGTACATATAATAAATTCATTATTACAAGTTAAAATTAAGTTTTTACTTTAATAATTTATACTTTGCACTATTTGCAGAAAAATTAAATTATATAATGCAATAAAAAAGCTTTTTATTAAATACTTTAAAATGATCTTTTAATAAAAATTCATTGTATTCCCAAAAAATAATTAAACAAATTCTTTTTAAAGAGGTAAGTAGTCACATAAATTATTTAATTTCATATTAATAAAAAGAACTGATTTATTAGTCATAAAAAGTTACTACAGACGTCAATTTAACATTGATGACTGCATTCCGAGACCAGATATCGGAATTCTAAAAGGTTAAAGATGCCCTTCTAATTCTTAAAAGTGAGTATAAAAAGTTTACAAAAGAAGGAACTCACCTTTCTTTTTTTTTTTTTTTTTTTTTTTAAGTTGATTGAATTAAGCATACTCCTTAAAGTTACATTTACAAAATCATTTAAAATACATCCGTGTACTCTAAATATAAATGTTTATGCAACTCATGTGAGAAAATAATAAAAATACGAATTATGGTAACAAGAAAATATTTCATATCATATTAGAGTTCGAATGTCATTGCATCGTTTACATTTTGAATGTGTCACGCGCATTTGTAGGAAGAGTAAATGTTCTGATATAGAAGTAATATCCTCGTAGAAACAGATAAGTAATCATAGTTTACTTCAAGCCATTACCAGCAGTTACACCTATCACGTAAGTCCAATCATATTGGAGAACAAATTTCGAAACCTAGTTTTTTCCTCTTCAGTATCTAACTTGGCACTCTAATGTCATCAGACACTTATATGTAATCTGTTGTTTACCCTTCTAAAGGCGGGATCAAAAACGGCAGTAAAAGCAATAACTAATGAAATTAGTTTTAAAAGTTTATATCTAAATATCTGAATTGTTTTAAAGGCAATTTCACTTAAATGGAACATGGTTAGTAAAAATATGTTTTAAATCATAAGCAATTGTTGTTAAATCAAATTATTTTTGGGATTTTCATCGAATTGTTCTCTTGAAGATATCTAAGAATTTAATTTTTCCTTAAAACAAAGATTGGGCTTATTAGCAACTATTTAATTCAATAATTTAAGCAAGTTATGTTGAATTTAAGTACTTTTATTAAGTATTCATAAAATGATTTAACTTAAATATTATATATATATATATATATATATATATATATATATATATATATATATATATATGGTTTGTTTAGCTTTTATTTTTTCTAAATTACTTAATTTATTCAACGTTTTTTAGAAATGGAATACTATATACAGTTGGTTTACAGAGAATAAAATTTTGCATAACAAAAATAATATTTTAATCATAAATCCCAAACGTTTGACTGAAAATATTAAATTTTTATCTTATTTAAAGTTTTCTTCGTCACTTTTTTTATAACATTGTACTTACATGAAACCAAAGTGACAAATAAATGAACAGCAAAGATTTTATCAGTACTATTTAATATAATTTATCAAAGACATTTCAACATTTTATGACTTTGGCTTTCAAATATTCATAACTACTTTTAGGATGTAGACTGCTTGAAAACATTATTTTTACAAACAAAATAAGAATGTTAGATAAAACTGAATTTTTCAATGAAACTATGCAAGAATATTTTTAAAAAGATGCAGCTTTCATCAACTTTCAATCACATTCCATAACAAATGTATGAAATAGAATTTGAAGAAGTTCTTAATCCTCAAGGGGTGTAAATATGTTCTGCATTCAAGTGAAGTTTCACGTTTGACCCATAATCTTCAAGTAGTGTCTCACATTTTGATAAAGTCTGATTTTGATCAGAAATGTTAAAAATTGAAACTAATGCGCGTTGAATATTAACGAATAATAAAATTCACAGTTGAACTGTCATTTTATTTTCTTCGGATATAGTAAATGATAAAATTTATTTTTATTAGAAATTAACATAATATTTTATGAAAAGTATTACAACTTCTAAATTAAAATAATTTTATAAAGCATTTTCATTATGCATTTTCAATAATATATTTGTGGTTTGATGATTAAATTTTAACCATACTTTATATTTCAACACTATTTTATTTACAATATATATATATGTATATATATATATATATATATATATATATATATATATATATATATATATATATATATATATATATATATATTATATATTATATATATATATATATATATATATATATATATATATATATATATATATATGTATATATATATATATATATATATATATATATATATATATATATATGTATATATATATATATATATATATATATATATATATATATATATATATATATATATATATATATATATATATATATATATATATATATATATATATATATATATATATATATATATATATATATATATATATATATATATATATAATATATATATATATATATATATGCATTTTTGTATAATTGTTTACTTTTATTGCAAAGAATGATTATTAATCATTATAGAAATGCCGAACAACTTAATAAGTTATGAATAAATAATTTCAACTCGTAAGAAAATTAAATAGCACAAATTGTTTGATGTATGCTCATAATGTAGTTGAACTTAAACATAGAACGTTTTCAGCAAGATTTCTAGTGTAAATGAAAAACGCTTTTATTTACTTCGATTAATAAATTTGTTTCTATGATTTATTAGTATATGTAAGATAAAATATGGTTTGAATAATAAGACTATAATTATATATATACTTCCCTTTAATAATAATACTAATAATATATTTTAAGTAATATAGTAAATGGTATTTTATTATTCATTTAACACGCAATCATCTTTAATCTAATCTAAGTTTTCTCTTATAGCTTTTCTGAATGTTTTAAATAATAAATATAAAAATGTAACCAACCAAGAAATATATTATGTGCCTATTTCTTTATAAATTATCAATGAACAACTTTTTTTCTTCAGTTATCAGAAAAAAATAATTGCTGAAACTCTATTCTGGATATTTTTTTAATAACATCAACACTTATATTATTTTTATTTGAAGAATTAAAGTAATACAATAGTTTACAAAATAAGATACCTGTTGAATATAAAGCTTTCAAAAATGTTATACAATAAAGCAAAACACTTTTAGCATTTAATAAATATTTCTAAAACACTTGTGTGACATTTTGATAAAACTTTAAAAATCCATTTCTTAACATTTTACTGAGGCTATAAGTCAAATTTATATTTGTAAATAAATTTAATAACAGTAGACAAGATTAAGTGAAATATATGAAAGTTAATACTGATAAACCAGTTCACATATTATTTTAATACTTGGAAAGAATTTTATTTGGCGTAATCAAGGAGGATATATAAAACATACCTTCCCAATTTTAAAAATTTATTTTAGAAAATTAGAAATATATGATTATAGATTTATATGTATTTTAAAGAAAATTAATAATTAGTGAAATAAATTTAAAGAGATTTTTTAAAGTAATATTATTTTCAAATTTAGTTGTATAAACTTTTGTTTAAATTTTAGAAATTGGTGTTTAGGAATAAGCATTCCATATTTCCATCTAAAATAAAATTAATTTAATTTATAATAAAGATTTTTGAAACGTTTAAAATAACTAATATTAATGAGCAAATTCGTGATGATTAATTTTGATTCACACATTTTTTTGATAAAATATTAATTTATCAATGTGGATAAAATATTTATCAATAGTTTTCGTAAGAATATAAAATGTTTATAATTTTTTATAATCTAAAAAATTATTTATTTATATTTACTAGCAAGTTTACTTATTTAGGTACATTAGACCATTATGTCATTCAGAAATTGCACAACCCTACAGACTTTTTTACACTTATTAGATTTTTACTCTCTCCTGTAAACACATCATAAATACCACTAATTTTCAAAATGAGGATTTTGTAGCACAACACTGAAATGATACTCCTTGATTTTTAAAAGCTTCAAACAAAATAAATTTTTCTTTACAAAATATGTACTTATTTCTAGGACACCTTTTCAGAAAACTTTCCCGTTTTTTTTTTTTTCCCCAAATGAAATATTTGTCTACTTTTTCAGTCTAATACAATAGCTGATAAATTTCTTGAATCACTTTTTTCTCTATATTCATCTAGTACCTGTAGTTTTAATTTTACTGTGTCACCAGTATTACCAGATGAAAATTTAAGATATAAAACTGTCATGGTCTATTTTTTTTTGCTTGTAATTCTATAATGTATTTAGCACTTTTCAAGTCGAATGCAATTCGGTATAACTAACATGCAGTTTTAACCAGATAATGAATTCAAATTTATATTTAAATATCAAGATTACTTGATGAAACTCATTCAGTGGAATTCTAAAATTAAACGTACGGAAATTCTACACCATTTAAATGGTATTTTTTATATTTTAGAATCACAGTTTACTTCAAAGGGACAAAAGTCTGGAGTTCAGTGATCAGATGAGAAAGAGAAGACTTGAGAGAAGTTTGTGTAATGTGGATGGATTTGAAAATTGTATGTGGATAATCTAGACACAGAAAGACTCTAATTTCCTTTCTAATGTGCAAATCAGGATGTTTAAAGTATGCTAAGCTCTTGGTTTCAAAGCAACAAAATTAATAAACGTTCCGGAATAATATGTTTTGTACAACTTATGATAAACATGTCATTTCATGAAAGTAGGATGTTTAATCCTTGTGAAACAATGTTTGTGATACATTTAAAAGAAAATTCGCAAGCATTTTTTTCAAATGACTATATAAAATTATCTAAGAACCGAAGAAGAAATTTAGGCTTTAACACAAATATTTGAGAACACTGGTGATAACACCAACAGGAAATAGAAGATGATTCTAATCGGAAAACTAACGAATTCGTAAAAGACTGTTTAAAATGCACTTAATATTTGATTTAAGATGAGAATAATTTAGCGCTTCAATTTAACAAGACAGATATTTTAAATAAGCAAGGGTAGTTAAGAAAATATAAAAAAACTGCTTGGGAAAGTTACAAATGGAGACAGAAATGAAGCTGAAATTTCCAAAACTTAAGTTTTCTAATAGTAATATTGGTGATACAGTGAAATAAGATGTAGGCAAAGCAAGAAATGAGGCAAAAAATTTACTATTAATGATATTATAGAAATTCAAAACTGAGACAGTTATATTGTAAGAAATACTTGATCTCTGTCTTAAAGTATCTTTAGACATGAACGTGCAAAAGAGCAACTGCTAAAATTTGAAAAATTATAAACTTTATTCTAAATTATCATAATGTTCTTCAAATTCTCAAAAACTAAATGTTTATTATTATTTGAAAATATTTATTTATTAAAATTAGTTAAATATGAGCCGGCCACTTGTCTAGTGGTCAGCGTGAATGACTACGGGTGTCCTGGGTTCGAATCCCAGTTCAAGCATGGATGTACTTTTTCTCTCTATCTATCCTGTCTTTGTCCTTTCCATGGGTGAATGAGGTGTGAATGGTTGCCTAACCTATAAATGGTTCCCTATGGCATATGTGTGTACTGAAGAAGTCGGACCCCTCAGTTGGAAAAGCGGAGCAGCGCACCCCAATTTGCCAAGGCTGGCACACGAGAACAACAATTAAATATATTTCTACAAAGTAATCGAAATTTATCACACTCTCTCTCACACCCACAATACACACACACACACATATATATATATATATATATATAATATGCTTATTTGCTTTTCAGCATCGAATTTCTAAAATCATAGTTTTATAGAAAAATAAAATGAATGCCTGACATTTTTAATGTTGATAAATAACTTAATAAGAATTTTAGAATCTTCTAAAAAAATTTCTCATATACTTATATAAATTAACAAATTCACTCGCAAAAAATTCTTTATTTAGTTAGCATTAACATTTTTTCCTTGCAGTTACAAAAAAAAAATTTAATGAAAAAGTGAAATTATGAAAAGCGCGTAAATTTAACATGATTTTCTTTAAAAAAAAATATTTCTTCTTCTTTTTTCTATCAGTAAACTGGATTAGATGAATTTCTTGGTAAGAATATTTCCGGTGTTCTCAATGAAAAAGAAATTGAAATTGTAAAAATAATTTTAATTTATGTTATTTTGAAGCACATACTTCACACTGATTTATTTAAATTGTTATAGTTAGTAACTATAATATAGTATAATAATTAATTATTATATTTAAAAAACATTTTTTACTGATATTTATAAAATAAAAAGCATCAAAGTGTATAAATAATAAATAAGTCTAAAATAAATAAGAACTAAAAACACAAATTTCTTGAAAAACTTCATAAAATTTGTTAAATACTCTCAAAATATGATAAAACATCACGAAATCAATTACTATATTTTATTTAATATATATGTATCTTCATACATGTTTTGTATGCACCACATATCCAAGATATAAAATCTAAACTGACATTGAAGATGAATACAAGTTTATTATTAAGTCAGGGATTGTATTCAATAAATTACCTGTACATTAAATACTAGCTCATAATTTATGCTACATTTAAACAAATTTCATTGATTTAATAAAGGTAATCCTCGAAAAAAAATGGGTATTAATTTATACTGGTGTGCATATACGGTCTTATCCATCTGAGTCAATCTTAGGAAAATAACTGAAGTATACGACTGATGTATCTTCCTACGAGCTAACGAAAAGCGCCTGAAATCAGTTAGAAAGCGTCATGAATCAGCAACTGCATATAGCAATGGGGTTACAAGTATCGCTGTTTACAATGTTTAGATACCATTACAAAGATGGCCTATTCGCCCATCATTCTGAAAACTGTGTCCAATCGAAAATTAAATAGATACAATCCTTTGTAGTGGTGCATAAAGCACAAAAACTGTATACCTCATCAAGGATTCGAGTTCTTTCTTGATGAGGGTTGTTTCATCTCATCAATGGAGTCGTATCCTTTCATCTCCTCAATGGAGTCGTGTCCTTTCTTGACGAAGGTTGTTTCATATCATCAATGGAGTCGTGTCCTTTCTTGGCGAAGGTTGTTTCATCTCATCAATGGAGTCGTGTCCTTTCTTGACGAGGGTTGTTTCACCTCCTATATGGGGTCGTGTCCTTTCTTGATGAGGGTTGTTTCATCTCCTCAATGGAGTCGTGTCTTTTCTTGATGAGGGTTGTTTCATATCCTCAATGGAATCGTGTCCTTTCTTGACGAGGGTTGTTTCATCTCATCAATGGAATCATGTCCTATCTTGATGAAGTCTGTTTCAATGCTACAAGTGATTCTCAACACTACAAGATTTGTGCGAAATTGAAACACGATTTCATTCCAGTAACATCATGAAAAAAAGTCAATACAGTGATTATCATTGGGAGCGGCATTGTATTTAATGGAGGGGCTGAGTTTTAAATTTTCGACATAGGTTCTGTAACAGAATATCGCTATTGTAAGAACTTCTTTACGTGTGTTTTAGGAGAGGTGTGTTTGAAGCAAACTTCGTTTTAATGAATCACCTTGCACGATTACTTCAATACCTGCTACTGCTGTTTAGTAACTACTATAAATGAAAGATATCAGTCGAATATATTGGAAAGTGAATTATTCAGATTCAAATCCCATAGAACATGTATTAGTTTCTTATGCAAAACGTTTTACTGCACAATTATATCCTCTGAGAAATACTCCACATCTGAAACAGATGGTAATTGTGAGACCGAAACTGTTACCACAAGAAATGCTGGGCAGTCTGGTGCTGCGTATAAAAATATGGTAATACTAAGTGAACAGCATATGTCATACTGAAGGACATTTTTTTTTCCTTTTTAAATCATGAATAATGATACTGAGAAACTGATAATTCGATAAAGTTATTTATATTTGATTTCATACTGTATACATTGTATTTATTTTGGCACAATTATACTTTTATCATTGTTTAAGTAAAAAATGTTGTCTTTTATTTCTGAATTGTATGTCTATCGGATGATTTCACGTGGAGTTAGACAACAAGCTCATCAAAAAAACAAAAAAATGCAGTTAAATTTTGCGCACCAGTACAGATTACGTATTTAACATACTGTCACATTTAACTTCATACCAAAGATATTTATATACATAATATATGACGAACAGATATAACTTCACACCGAATGCTTACATCAAGACAAAAACACTTTTAGGATATCACTACCCCTAACAGAAGAAATAATAGAAATTAAACCATTTTAACGCATTACTAATTAGTTTGCATACAGTCAAGTGAGGCAAATGCAATATCAAACTTCTAAATTCATCTCGCATCTAAATACAATTTAGAATGCAGACATCATTGTTATTACATACACTGGAATTTTGTTTGTTTGTTTATCTCTCAACGGTCATTTTTTGCACACGAGGGCTAATTAAACCGGACCCTACGGTTTAAAGTGGATTCCGAACCACTACAAACATCCATGCCCAAGGAGAGATTTGAACCCACGAACTGTTGAATCGAAGGCGTGAGCGCTAACCATTCGGATGCCAGCTCGGCACATACACGGGAAGAGATAATACCTTCTTCAAAAGAATTTTTTATTATTTACAATCTCTAAAAATATTTTGGAAGTGCTACGAATTCATTTTAGCTCGTTTCTATTCTAAATCACTAAACAAATATAATTAAATTTATTGCTGCTGTTTCTAATACTAATGAGTTAATAATACATAAGGTCATTTCCTTGTAATGCAAAATTATCCTTGGTAATTTAAAAATTTTAAGAGAATATGAAAAATTAAATTAATTGCAATACACAACTAAGAATTAATTTTTCTGTTCTTTTGATTAAAACTGCCTTATTTTATCATCAAAATGCGAAAATTTTATCATAATACTATTTTGCCACAAAATACCGATATGGGTATATTCTTTTGAAATATTTAGAATATAGTTCAAAATTCTTTTTAAGTTATAATTTCCAATATTACGTCCAATACTATTGCCTTTGTTTTAAGATATTTATATAATGTAGCACAAATATTTACCAAAAGCTTATATACAAAGCTTCTCAATCAATTATAAAGACAATACAGTTAGGAAAACTAGTAATATAAGCATTAAAAGCCTGACTTACATTGTTTTTACCCTAAGTTAGAACACGTTATTGATGTGATATAGTTATGAAGATCGCTGTTCATTTCTTTATCCCATAAATGCTAAAATATACTATTAAGATGACCTAGAAATTTCTCTTCTTTATTATATATTTCAGTTTAAGAGGAATATTACATCATGAAATTAGTAATCAGTTTAGAACATTTCAAATAAAAAATCACTAGTAAATGACATCAAGACACAGAGGTTTATTACAGCTTTTCTGCTATGAAATGTGACTTCAGACATGAAATACACTTAATCTACATATACAGCCAACTGGCTGAAAGAGTGTTATAATCTCACATTATGCAAACATAATACACTCATTTCTATAATTGCTCTGAATAGATAAATACATCAATATTATGATTATATGAGAGAGTTTAATCACTTCTGACATGTTAACAAAAAATGTGTTAATTTTTACCTTACAGACAAGGAAAAAGATTTTCGAGATTTCCGCAATTATACTAACTGAAAATCGTATGATGAGATTAAACATTTCCTAAACGGTTCATGAATATTTGTATTTTCATGTACAATGTCCATTTCATTTCAGTCTGTAATAAAATAATAATAATTACAGATTTTTGAATCAAGACAATCATTTAGAAGAATAACTTTTACCTCCATTTCCATTGTCTATTTGAGCTTAATGAAATAAATTGAAACGTAATATGCATATAAATTTAAATAAGCATTATGAATCTTCTTCTTTTTCTTCTTACTAATCCCTATGACCTAAAATCAGATTAAATCCATGAAGTTGTCCAATTTTAATTTCAACTCCGCCAAACGAGGCTCCTTTAGGAGATGCTCATGAAGTAGACAGCGCAGTATAAAAGATGTTTGGAAGTGACCTCTTCAATATGGCATTTGGTGCAACTTGGAAGGTCTTGTCCACATGGGAAAATCTGAGAACTTTTAAATGTTCAGTGCACAGTCGAGCCAAAGCAGCTTGGTCTCTCCTGTCACCAATGAAGCCAATCCATGTACCAGCACCCTTACTTATGTACCATGGGTGTTCTGGTGGATGCCTCCAAGAGGTTATGAATTCTAATGATCAATCCACTTTATCGAAAAAGTCCATCAATAATATCAGGGAATATTATTGAACAGTGTAAAAGATTTTCGCAATTTTTCTATTCTGAACTCTAGATTCGACTCCATAATCCTGAATGTCCTAAAAGAAAAATATGCATAACGGAAGTCCTTTTTATATCTCTCAATGGCGATAAATTTGACTATTGGTATTTAGAACTTGAAGGTTTGGTTTGACACATAATTTTTTTAAAATAAAAATTGTATTGGAGTGATATTTTTAGACAACATCCTCTGATTTGTGTTATTTGGATGATAGTAAAATTCACATGTTTTTATTCCATATTATAAAATTCTGTAAATATGGTGCCAACAAAAGAAGTTACACCATATCTGATAGCTTAGAAATGAACAAATCAGAAGAACATCCGTAGTGTGATTCCAATTAATCAATTCTCCTTTGAAAAGTGAAAAGCTACGAAGGAACCATCGAAATGAGAAACCTGCTATTTGCAAAGTTTTCCTTTTAAATTTATAATTCTTAAACGTACAAAAGTAGAACACAAGCTTAAGATATTTGTATATTAACTTGTATTGGTTAAATAATATTAAACGAAATAAATGAATTATGTAAATTTTATTCTATTTAATTGTTTTATTCAAATTTTATCACAACTTTGATAGGAAAATTGTTTCAATATGTTTAACAATAATGCCTTTTTATAAGAGATGTATTGTTTTGTAAAGATATTTATGGAACTTTTGTATATTTGTCTCTTAACTACAGCGTACATATCATACAATACTAATTTTGAAATTTCTTCAATCTCTATATTTTGCTTGAAACCTCACTCTCTGTAAATTAAGTGCGGAATAATTATTTTTTATCAAACTTAAAACCATATATTTTAACATTAACTCTTGATTATTATTCATTAAATTTAATTTCTTCAAATTAAGAAAAAAATACCCACATTTTTTATATTCAAAATTTCGGAAATAATATACAAGCAATTACAAAAATTAGTTTCTTAAAGCTTGGGGAACAAGAAAAATTGCATTCCATCTGTATCAATGCAATGTTAAAACAATGTTATCGTTAACAATGCTAAAAAAATATTAATTCTTAAAGTAAAAGGTATTTTTAATCATTACTTTTATTGTATTTTATTAATCAAGTGTCTTCTAAATTAATAAGCTTGTTTTTTCAAGAAAATTGCATCTCTTTCACTCTCATAATAGGATTAAGTGAAGCGTGCTTTATTAATAACCCTTAAGATTTCTCACTTGTGGACATGAAAAGCATCCGCTGAAATCCATTTTTCCTTACCAGAAAACCCCAGCTATATTCCTCTCTAAACCCAATATCTTTGCATACCGTATCTAAAAGTATAACTCTTTTATATTCCTCCTGAACAATCACTCAATTCTTTTTGTGAGTGACATTTTTGTGGGGCGATAAAGGATCCGACAGTGGAAGACCCTGGGAATAAGGGTCGTCCAGGTAACGGCGCTCCCATTGGCTGCTTCCTCAGACCACCTGTATTTCGGGTACCCCAAAGAAAGCGTGGGTGGACAGATTTCCTCCCATTTCGGGACTCTCTTTAGACCCCGATCCCCTTTTATTCTCTCCACCCTCACCCTTGCCAAGCTAAGTTGTCCGCTTGAAATCGATCGATTCAATCCTTCTCCGTATAAAATGAATTCCCCCACCCCCGCAATCCACACAGAATCTCAACAAGTTAATCAAATGCAAAAAATTTTCTGATTTTACAGCCAAACCTGAACGTTTGGTCTTTAAGCATACATGTTGTTTTTATACAGATTATTTAAGCTGAGTATTTTTAGCATTTATAATTTTATCTTTTACTGTAGGAAAAAGTGCCTTGAATGCGCTTTAAATATTAAGCACTTTTCGGTAAATTGCAAACTAATAAAGACTTTTCTTGAATTATTTTTGTATCCAAATACATAAATAAAAACGAACATGTGAAAAATGTGAATAATTAACATATGTAAATAAGTAAGAAATACTTTACTTTTATGCAGAAGCAAAAGAAATATGTGCTACAATTCAGAATAAAACAGACTTATCCTAGATTATTTAGATATGAATGCTATTACTTTTATCAATCATCGATTTCTTCAAACTTTATCTCACGTTTTGCTTACAATTGGCATTGGCATAAATTTCTTACTAAGTAAAAATATTTAAATAATAATCAATAATTAACCATATTATAATGCTATGATATTTTAACCATGGTTTTGATGCTTAGATAAATTTTACTTCTAATTTTTTTTTTTTTTTTTTTTTTTTTTTTTTTGTAAAAAATATATTACCCATTTTCTTAATACTTATATGAAAAACCTTATTACCCACAATAATCCCTACCTAAAAAATCACGGTATAGGTACGAGAATAAAAAAAAGATGAATTTATGAATTTCAACTGTTTGCTGATTACACATTTACAGATGTTTTCCTGATACGAAATATCACAAAAATTACGAATACATATACTTTACAAATATAAATTCAATTATCTTTTATTTCTCAATAAAAATTAATTATCCATTTTTGCTATTCTGCTGTTATTTTCATATACGTGATGTTACAATCAACATTACATATGAAAATTAACAAAACGAATGTAATTGGTACATATAGTTTCCATAAATATGAACTAACCAAATTTGTGATTTGTTTCGATTGATTCTCCACTAACATTCTTGAGGTATTAAATATGAGCAACATTTCAGTTAACACTCGTGTAAATATCATAGTACGAAATCCTCTTCTAATATTATTTCTACAAAGATGAAATGGCCAGACCAGGTTGGTTTTGTTAGTAACTTGTTTAGATCTCCCTTTGCATACACGGACTAATCTTACTGAGACGAATCGCTGAAAATGAATTTTGAACCAGTACTTGAACCCATGCTTGAAGTCGGTGATATACTATGATAGCACTCAAATTTGTATAAAGGAAAAAAAGAGCACTAACGAATAATTACCAGATTGACGATAAAGTGAAGAGAAAATTCAAAAACGCCTTAAATCCTATAACAATTTTAAATAATGTTTTATTCCAGACGAAATAATATTGACCAAGATTTATTGATAAATATACTAGCCAAGTTTCTGTAGTGCATTAGTTGTTGTTACTAATACCAGATGGTAATGTAACTTAAACAGGGTGTCCCAAAAAGACCGTATAAACTCTGCACAGCTAAATTCCTTGTTGGGAGTACATAAAAACTGCTCAAAGAAGCGTTCCTGTACGATCCATAGTTTACGAAAAAAATGCGAAAAACAAAGTGTGACGTCCTTGCTGGTGCCAGAAAAAACACATTATTGAACATGACAACAGCAGTATATGCAACGGATATCCACGGGCATACTCCCTAGCAGTTAGCAAGGCATTTCCATAACATCGACCGTACGTCAAATACACGTCACAGTAGTCAAATCGGAATACGTGGCCACCATACAAAGGCTACCAGTTGCTGCAAGATGCAGCCTTTTAAATATATCATATAAGGATTAATACCATATAAGGCCTTTTAAATATACCATATAAGGATTAATACCATATAAGGAATATACCATATAAGGACTTTTAAATATACCATATAAGTAACGGCGGCATAACGTCATTTCTTGGCGTACGCATTATTGACGTGATATGCGCGGTAAACGTTTTAAACATTATCGTCTGGAAAGCTGTGCAAATACTGATGTTGATATGTCCAATAAAGTGTTTTTTTTTCTTGCACCGGCAGTGGAGTCATACTTTGTTTTTTGTATTTTTCTCGTAAACTAGGGATTATACAGGACCGCTTCTTTGGGCAGTTTTTATGTACCCCCAACAAGGAATCAAGCTATGCAGAGTTATGCGGTCATTTAGGGACACTCTGCATGAATACATTCACAGAAAAAATTGCATTTTCAGAAAAGATACTCGTTTAACAAAATTAATGAGTCAAATTTAGAAATATTTTTATACATTCAGCAGTGCTACTATATTTTATTTTTTAAACTAAAGCATGTCTGCTGAAGACTTAAATGCAGCCTAATTTTTAAATTATTTTATTTTTTATGTATTTTTATTAGGCAACTAGATTAAATTGAACTGTAAAAATGTTACTATTTTAAAACCTGTAGAATAAAATTTAGAATGACTGTGTTATAACCCTTTTTCCAATATTTAATAAATTTATTCTCTTTTCATTTTGCAAATGAGTATTTTACCTTTCATTTCAATAATTTTCTCCAAAACATGTTAATTTTAAATTTCAATATACATTAAATTTGCAGTTATTTTTCCCTTATAGATGGAAATATAAAAGCATTTTTTTCTAGAGAAAGAGTTTATTGATTAAAAAGAGCTTAAAATCATTCTAAAATTTAGATTCATAATGCATTGAAATATGCTTGATGATAAGTGTTTTAACTCAAAGGTGGATTTTAAAAAACTTGTAGAAACTCAGTATAAATTAAAATATTCTATTGAAAAACAAAGTAAAATTGCATAGAACATATGAGGAAAAATGAAACTAGGATACAAATAAAAATAAACTAAAAATTTAGAGAATTGGTTAGGAGAAAAAGCATTAGAAATTAGTTTATTTTTTAATTCTGTGAAGCCTTCTTCATTTCTCGATATGAAGAACTCTTCATTGGTTCAAGGTATCTTTTTTATAGATGCTTATAAACTGAGCATTGTTAATTGATTATAGAAATATTACTTAAAAAATTTTATTACTTTATGTATTTCTAATAAAGTTTTTGAGTCTAAGATTTTAAAAATGGGAATCAATTATTTAAGGAAATTTATATTTAATTTATAAATTAGTAAAAATAAGCCTTGCTTCTACTTAAAACTACAGCTAACATATGGCTTAGTAAATAGTTTATATACATCAAAATGAATTAATCCTATATGATTCTTAAAATGATTCACACAACTTCATATTTCATTTCATCTTTGATACTGAAGATTGCTTATAGAAACGGGAATAAATTATATTACTTTATTATTAATCATTTAAAAAAGTAAATAAAATTCTTAGAGTGGAAAATTATAAAACTACAACAAGTGTTCTTTGAAAAGAACTTCATTTAAACAGTTATCAACAAGAATCAGGAATCTTAAAATATAAAAAATTATATTAATTATATATTTTATTAATTATTTCATATTTGCTAATACACCAGTTTGTATATGTTTGCTGTTTAGTTTCTCATCATACTTCAAATTATACACACTGATTTAATTAAAACAGCATGTTTCTTTCAAACAAAATTGCTAGAAAGGCCAGATGTAATAACTATTAACTAACATGTGTATAAAGATATATATTATTGAAAGAAGCGCTATATAAAACTGGGAATTTCATGCATTTTCTTAGAAAGGGAAAACAAAATTTTCTAACAAGATACATTTATGAACATCTGGAGTTCAAAACAAACTCCTGGGAATTGCACACGTGATCTATATCTCTCACTCCTGAAGCAGAACTACTTAAAGAATACCTCAGATCATATTTCATATTTATATCATTTATTTAACATCATAACATCGGTTCTAAAGTTGAGTATTTTTATGAAGAAAAATGCTTTTCTTCATCCATTTTTCCTTCTAACTACGTTCCTTAGAAAAAAAGTATTTCTTTAATGCTTATTTCATTTATCTCACCATGCAGCGTATATTCAAGTAATAAACCAACTATAAAAATATGTTTGTGTGTTATTTTTAAGTAGATGTACTCTAAAATACTGAAATATAAGATTAAAAAGTGTTGTATATAAAATACAAAGTAAAAAATGTGAATGTAATGTAATTAATAAAATACTCTCATAAAGTGAAAAGTAAAATTAAATTTTAAAATGTTGCTTTATCTTCAATTGTTTAGTTTTTATCTATAATGAAGTTATTTTAATCTTTAATTTTTAAGAAACAATAATCATTACTGAAACATTCATAAAATTTGCCCAATATCCAAAATACTACGAGAAAAATCAATTTAAAATAATATCCTAAGCAGTCGAAGAAATACAATAGCTCATGTGATCTATATGTATTAAGTAAATAAACTGAAGAAAATTAAATTAAATGCATTAAATATATATATTTACTAGAATGTATAATTCATTTCAATGCAATATATCTGATGCGATCATCTCTAAAATTGGATAATAGAAATTAATCATGTTATTGATCATATGTTCATTTTATGACCATATTCATTAAATGAATATTTCTAAGCAAGGTGGTTGGGATGATCTTGGTATTTTAAACTACATATTTAAAAAGTTAGTTTTTTTTAACTTTTCATTTTTTGTGATAGGATTGTTATGATAACATATCAAAACCTACAAATACCATGATTGATTGATATAAAATGCATTGTTATTTGCAGAGTAACATGAATTTCAAATGATACGTTTTATTCCCTCATTTAAAATTCATGTTACCCTGCAAATATACATAACCAATAATTACTTTCAATAAACATAATCAAACACAAGGAATCAAAATTCAAAATCAATAAACAATTATAATTAGAAAGTGAAAGACTAATCTTGACAAATATTGTTAGAAAAAAATGATAGATAGTCTCAATCGCATTTTTAAATTTCTTAAAAGATATTTGATTTAATTTAGTGGGTATGCATTACATTAATAAATATTTTATTATTATAATTGAGAATGGGGGACTTTTGAAATGAGAACAAATACTTTAAAAAACATTTCCTACAAATTTTACTTCATAAATGTTTTTAACTTATTAAGCAAATATTATTTATTTAACAATTATATTTAAATAATAAGTTCACAGCCAAGTGTATTAAAAGTGATTTGAATTCAGTTTTCTATTAAAGTTATTAATAATTATTAAAGTTTCAACAAACTAGTCATATTCTAAATAAAATGTAAAATTTTATAATTAAAGAAGAATTTTACGGATATGTCTTTAAAAAAGGAAACTTTATCAAAGGGGAAATTTAATATATATATATATTATGCTTTTTTTAAATATATATTTATGTATATTTAAAAAAAGCATAAAAAACATCCATTTAAATAGATTTTATTCATTTAAATCTGACATTTTAAATTGGAGAAACGCCTTTGACATCCATATTATAAAAATTAAACATCTCTTTAGTATATTCTTTTATTTAAATTCAACTATAGGAAACAGCTGAAATCCGTAAAGAAATATATGAACAGTCTACTTATAATATCTTGTAAACAATTTCACAAATAATAAATCATAGTCATAAACTGCACAGGTAAAATGCTGGAAAATTTCCAATCACCAATTCTAGAAACGTATGCAGAAAGCAGAAATTTGTTTTCCCTCGCCATTTATTTAAAAAGTGTAAGTACTGAATTCGAGACATCTCTTCAAATAACATGGTCATAAATGAGACACAGGGATCAGTCATGTATTACTTTTAATCTTCAATATATTAGAATCAAATATAAAACTAGTGTGATTGCATAAAGAAAAAAATCACATTTTCCCAGCATAATCTGCAGCATATTAAAAAATCATGCAAACATTATGCATAACAGACAGGGAACTATTGCTGTATATTTAACACGAAAGAAATTAAAGAGCACAAATCACTAAACGTGCACTATTATATAGTGATAATTTTATTAAGAAAATTATTCGACAATTTTTTGTCATTTTTTATAAATTCAAAAATTATTAATTTTTAAAACTATAGCTTTAATGGTAAAACACAGCAAAAAATGCTTATTAAAATTAAATAATTTTCTTAAATAAGTGAAATACATGTAGTGTTAAGTTAGTCAGGTACACTGATCATCAACAATTGCAAATAATAAGGTATATTGTGCTTAATTTTCAAAGAATGAATGTAGAAACACAAAATTTGTATGACATAGGCACAAAATAACTATGTATTTATTGAAAAATGGAAGTTTATGTATGAAAAAATGCATAAATGCTTTATAATAAAATAGAAGCAATCTCGCTGGAAAAGACTATTCTCGGAAAAAAGAATATCCCCAGTTTTATGTAGCTAAATATCACTGAAACATACCAGAAAGAAGTTTTAATAAGGGATATGTCCATCCTTAGCTTTAAGGCATTGATGGTATCGATTTTCCATGATGTCCATTAAGTGGTTGGCTACCGAAATGGGATGCGAAGGCCAGACATGGAGGTTATCTTTTTCTAATATCCAGATCTCTTACGGACCTTGAGACAGCATTTTAAAGTCATCTAATGGCTATATTTTTATACAGGAAAAACATCTTGTTTTAGAAAGTTTTAAAAAGCCTTGAAAAAAGACTTGAATCCCACAGAGTATCTGTGGAACTATCTTGGCAGACAGGTATCTTGGCAGCAACCTGTATACTAAGATAGTCATACAGATACTCTGAAGAATTCAGGTCTGGAGATCGAACTGGTTATTCTATTCGCTTCAAAAAAGCCTCAAAATATTTCTCAGTGAATACAACTCGATGATGTCTTATATTATCTTCCATCAGAATAAAATCATTGACAAATGCATTGGCATATGCGTGGACACATAGATCAAAGATTTTATTTCATTCATAAAATTATACAATATTTTTAAACAATGTATTATTCATTCTACAGAATATTGGCCGAAAGTATAAAATACTATTCATACAAAAAAAGGGAAACAAATTAACCTTTATACTTAAGGATATCAACATTAATTTCTGAAGTGCTTGGTGTTACTTATGTCTATATTTCAAATGAACTATACAAAAAACATTATTTTATCAGGCCATAAATCAGAAAATGTTTAAATTATTTAAGCTGTTTTGAGTGAACTGCTAACTTTTTTTCGTATTAGGCATAATCCTATATATTTTACCAGAAATTACTACATAAATTTATAATTATTGTACATGTTTTTAAATTATAATGAAAATCTAATCATTATGCATATTTTTCCAACATGTCAAGAAAACAAAGTATGGGACTTTGAAGATGATCCCACCAAACAATGGTGGAAAAACAACGTGCACTGAAAAAAGTGATGTATGCCATTTTCTTTAAAAGTACGGGATTGGTCAAAGCCATCACGTTGGAAGGACAGAAGACAGTAACAGCAAACTGGTATACCATTAAATGTCTTCCAGAAATTCTACAAGAACTGAATGTTAGGGGACTAATGCTCCACAATGACAATGCATCTTCACATACAGCCGGGTTAACATATGAGTTTCTTAACGAAAAACAAATTAAAGTGATCGAACATCCACCATGTTCACCTGATCTAGCTATGTGCGACTTTTGGTTATTCTTTAATCTAAAAAAGAACTTACATGGACGTTGTTTTCATTCAGAAGAAGAGATTGATGCGGTTATAAATGCATTTTTTCATTTATTCTAAGAAATGAATGATTTGAGGCATTTAATGTGTGGAAAATTCGTCTACAAAAGTGCATTGATGCTGGAGGAGACTACTTTGAATATACCTAAAATTTTGTAAGTATAACATTCGAAACCTAGTTGTATCTCAAAAAAATTTCAGAGTGACCCTCGTATATATATATATAATATATATATATATATATATATATATATATATATATTTAATTTTAAATATCATTCCGACCTCATGTCACTATTTTACAACCTTAAAGACTGAGTTATGCACCAAATGCTTATCATTTGATGGAATGCACACTTTTTAATTGCTTATGAATGTATTAAATACATTTAAGTAGTTGTATTAAACATTTTTCTCGAAGAATATAATCAAATTTCATGCATAAATCCTGCACTCAATTGGTATGAATCAATTATACGTTATCTTAAGTTAGATTTGGAAAGGATATTTTTAAATCAAGTTTCTTGTATATAATATATTTTTTAATTTTCTACAAATTACTGATATCGTTTTTCTAAAAATTACCTATTAAAATGATATTTATACGGTAAATTATGTTAAGTTGGAACACTTTGCTTTAGTATAAAGAAATATATATAAACGAAAACAATAGGATGGAAATAATATCTGCGTAAAATAATATGAGATAAAAGAAAATATGCTTGTTTGAGTATATATTAATATCATTTAGTGTAATATATATAATTAAATAAATTTATTGATATATATTATTAATTTATAATGATCCTACGGTAAAATAACAATCAGATTAGAAATTTTACAAATTATTATAAAAGTTGACACATAAAATAAAAGATTAATAAGAAAAAATTTGAAATTAATTAATAAGTGGCAACATATGCATATATATTCGTGACACAACAGAGAGATATAGCCTATAACTTGAAAGTTCATTATGAGTTCATGAAAATGCATCACATGCACACATTTTAATTATATCCACTTTAACAAAAAAAGGAGATATAAGGTGTCTTTAAGGGAGTCTAGATATAGGGAGTCTTTAATTTTTCTAATTGTATGTAAGATGTTTCTAAGAAACAATGAAATCTTATTTCACTTCAATGTCTCTTTCACAGTTAAATATTCTAATTAAATTTAGAAAATTAATTTTTAATCATTAATTAATTTTTTATTGAAGAGTTAACTCCATCCACATTATGTTTTCCAAAGTTAATCTCTATCCTGGAAAAAGAAAATCTTATGTACCCCTCTTGAAAATTAACAAACTTTTAAAAAACAAAAATTGCAAATTAACATATTTTCTTAATCGTTTCTTCGAATTAAAGTGGTAGAGCATAGGAAATTTCAAAATAAAAATGCCGAGTATATAAATATTCACTAGAGTTTGGTTAAAACCTGAATTTATTAGTCTTTAATAGAGCTAATCTAAATTAAATTATTATTTGTGTTTGCTGATTTTTATTAGTTTATTTACTTTTTCATCATTTCTTACTTTTCAAATTTCTTTATTTCGATTTACAAAACAACACAGTACGATTCCTTAAATGGTCCACAATAAACATGGAAGTAATCGGCTATAGGTATTTAAATAAGATATGTTTTTAATTCGTAAGAAAACAAAAAGTGACAAAATGAAACCATTTTTTCTTGATAATTTCTTTAAAATAAAAGTTGGTTTTATTTAGTTACATTGAAATTTATTTAGAAAAATATACGATAGGAAAACAGTCATAACTTTAAATACAATTAGACTTTGCACTTTATTTGACAACGTGTCTTTAGTAAGTTGAAAGAGTAATTCTCCTATTTAATTTTATAGTATTAAATATTAAAATCCTATACATATTAGAACTTTTGAGAAATTAATATGCATTGAATTGTAAAAAAAATGTATCTTAAAATTAATTTTAAATAAAATTGCGTCATTTTAAAATAATTATATTTTTTAGTCAAAAATTATTTTTAATTCATGAAACAGAGAAAACAAATGATTTTTTTTTTCTTAAGACAAATATGTATGTTTGTTATAATTTGAAAAGTTGAAAGGGTAATATTCATTCTCTCATTCTACAAAAATATGACATCCTTTGATGATTATGCTTCTGAAATGAGTATCTACGGAAACGAAACTTCATTTTAAAATGTATTCATTTTGAAATGCAGGTAAAATTTTCCTTAAAAGATACATTTGATTAATACATCAAGGAAATAAGTTCATTAAAATTCTTAAGTATTGGATCTTAAAATGTGGTTATGATTTTCTGTTGCTTTCTCATTCGTGTTTATTTGAATATTCAAAAGAGTGATAAATGTAAAAGTTGTGATTGTACTAAAATTTTTTAGTTTTATGAGAAAAAAAGTATTTATATTCAAATAATATTTATTTTTCGCATGCCGAAATCTAAATATGAATAGCCTAGACACAGCTCATAATAATTCAAATAATATTTTCTGCAAAATGAAAAATATATTTCCTTATTGAATAATAAACTCTATTAAAAAGATCTCTTTCTTAGAAATATACGTACATATATTTTTTAACTTTAAATTACAAGTATTTATATTTCTTTATATTCACGTTTATTTTTTTGTTGTAGAAACTATTGTTTTTTGTTGTATAGGACGTTTCTAAAAAATTAGCAAGTTTTATCTAAGAAATTATTTTATTTAAAATTCAAAGATATTTGATCACTGATTTTAAGCAATTTTATTAACATTAATGATATGACTCGTGATTAAAGTTTAATGTTCCGACATTTATGATTTGAAAACAACTAAACAAAGCCGGAAATAAAAATGTTAAATAAAACAGTGAAAAATATTATATTTATCTTATCCATATTTGTTGTTGTTGTTGTTATTTATCTCCTGCGTTAAGCAGATATAAGCCAGGTCTACGAATTTATTCTCTCCCAAAAAGTTCAAAACAATGTTTGAATTTCATTATAGATCTAGTCTGGAATGCCCCAGACAATAAAAAATACGATCAAGATAAGGACTTACCAGTTCTTTGCGACATGTCCCGCAGATAAGGAAGGTCTCATTCCCGTGACTGTAACACTGAGATCTTTAATGTGCACTGCTAAATCCTTTAATGGCTATTTGGTTGCTTCTGCTACACATGAATATAATTTGCGTAGTAATAAATGTAGATCATGATTAAGCTGTGAATAGTAAAAAGGTGAATTTTGCTTATGTCGGTTATTCACTTTACTCCTTAACATAATTTCATAGTATTGGGGGGGGGAATGGGCAAAGTGCTGCGACAGCATAACTCTTGGCAGAGTCACCCATGCCATGAAGGCTATTCGAAGCCCAGCTAAAGCTAACAGGCGTTCCTCGGAGAAAAATCAATCATTAGCTTGTGTATGGTGCTACAGGTCTCTGCGGACTACAGCAGCTATAACACTTTCCCTTTATAGGCATCGCCTGAGCATATCTTAAGCTGCTTGGATTTTGTCTTGGAAGAAGCTTTTTCAAAGCCCCTTATGTTTTTGGATTTTCTGGTTGTTTAAGTACTTGTATAGTTTGTCTAGTACTGGAATTGAACCATTTGGGATTAGCACAACTGCAATTACTTAAATTTAATTTTCATTACAATGAGTATTTCTTTTCACCTCTTTATACGAATATATCTGAACTAATGTTGTAACACTTTGGTTTCTTATTTCTGTTATATTTGATTCTTAAATAAAAAAAATACCTTGTATTTTTCAATCCATGATGAGAAGAATGGCACCAGTTTTAAACATTGTTTTGTGGTATTTCTTAAATTGGGCTCTTTTGATCTTAAATATTCGTGTTTAAATTATTCATTTGAATTTTCAAATTTTCAGATTGATTCTAATACTTAGTGTTTTTCATATTGGGGTTTAAAGCTGTAAATTGCTTGTCATGTAAGAACAAAATACAAAACAGTGAAAGATAAAAAAATTTTCTCTTCTTTGTTATAAATTTTATGTATCAGTATCTAGTTCGAAATTAAAATACCTAAAGGAAAAGGATTTTATTTTAAACTTGTTATGAGAAAACTGAGAGTATGAATTGTTCCAAATATTGCGAGAATGGTGTTTTTTCTAAAATAAATAACATCCCCGATAGAAAGAGTTATTCCAGGCTTATCGTAAAAACATCGATTGACATCTTTGTCTGTATATCCAAAATCTAGTTGATACCTTCGTTCGATCTTCTTGCAAAACATGTATCTAAATGTTTCCATTTCTGTGGTTACCTTACTTGGTATCCATATCACAATAATTAATGGTATTTTATATGGTTCTTTTATTTGTAATTAAACAGTAATATAGGGTTCTTTATTCCAATTGATAAATGCCCATTGCAGTTCAGCATTACATATGTTTCAGATACATAACAAATTTCAAAGAAAAATCAATAAATGAAATAACAGGCAAAATTAACAAGCTTGAATTTTTTTTTTTAAATAAGGATTACATATTGCTTAAATGTTTGTGGTTTAATTGTGATGTTTCTGTATATTATATATTCTTCCACAGACGTAATTGATTTTTCCTCAATAGATATTTATTCTTTGCAAGAAGAAGACGTTATTGGCATTGACACCAGTGAGCTCCCCTGTACCTAACTCTAAGGAGCTTTACCAGTTTAATGGGAGCTGCTGGGACTTTTATTAAAAAATATATTAAAAAATGACATTATAAAATTTTTACAACAGTTGAACATAATTATCTTACACCATGGCTTTAAATGTGCAATCCATTTCCGGTTAATTGTAAAGATAAAAACAAGATGACAATATAATGGAGTCTATGATGAATTATATACATTTAGCATAATAATTGTAATTTTTCAAAGTTCTTGATTATAATTAAATTAAAATTTATAAATCATATTCAAAAAGTTTTTGATATTTACAAAGACAGATCCTTACTTTGGTCAAAACATGTTTCTAGATGAGTTGTCGAAGAGTTCTGAATCCAACAAACTAAGTTTTCATTGTTTATTAGGAATTCAATTGTTTTATTTAATTTTGCTCTGGCTGTACGATTTATCAGAATTCTCTTCTTCCAGAGGATCTTCCAATTTTCTCTGGGTATGGTTAAATGCCAGGATAATGTTAAGGAGCAAGTTGTCAAGAAGTGGAGTGGATTGCCTTCTTTTCCACAAGTGCAATCTTTGGAATCAGAAATATGGAACCTGTGGAAGTAAGATGGAAATGGTCCGTGCCTCGTAAAGAAAAGTACCTCATTCCTAGTCCAGTTAAGGGATTTCCTGCAAACTTTCGGTATCATCTCGTGAACATTTCTTCCAGTTACTCCATTATCCCAATCTTCCTGCCAACGATCCATTATCCAATTATCAAGTAAAGATTTGGTATGACAACGTGGCAATGGTATGAACTGAGAAGAATTACTTCTCAGTTCATATGACTTGCTAAAGCGGCTGCACTATCAAGTATTACTTGATAGTGCAGCCGCTTTAGCAAGTCTGTCAGCTGCCTCATTTTCTTCTGTACCTTGATGGGCCTTTACCCAACCAATCATTATGTTATCTGATGTTGTTATCATCTGACCATTTTTTAAAATAAACCAGTGCCTCTGTTGCTACTTTGCCCAATTTTTTCTCACTCTTTGCCGCTACCACGAAAGTGTAATCATCATCACGAAAGTGAAATGCTTGAAGATGTATCATGCTTTCTGGATCTTGTTGTTTTCCTATATCACTGCAGTTCTTTTTAAGCGCTATATCTGCAGTTAAATTCTATAGAATGGGGCCACTACAAGAGCAACCAATATTTTGTTCCTTGCTGGCTAAACCATCTTTAGTTGGCATAATGAACGAAGACGTTATGCAGAAAACACATTTAGTTGAACATTAACTCGAAGATGCTTTCTGATGTTTCTTAAGTTTTCTTCAGTAAAGCACATCAATGCAATCAATATTTACGAAAATCATCTCTATTACGTATATATATATAATTTAATTTCAAATATGTATGTTATTTTTTTCATAATCCTAATTAAATGATTTACTTACAAAATTAACAGTTATAAATATACTTACTTTATTTTTTTTCAAAACAAATCAAAGTAATTATATGACAAATATGAATAAAAACAAAAAATTATGACACTTATTTTCATTTTATTAAACAAATTCTTATCTTGGAGGGGCAATATTTAAAATAATTTAAATATTCACAATAATATATTTACTGGCTGGAATACTACAAATTGGTAACTGTGTCTGCATTTAAGAATTTTTCGCTTCTAGCTAAGATGGCTTAAAAGATTTTAAGGTACCCGTACACGTTAAAAACGTCAATTTCAACCAAAAATGATACATTTATTTTATTCTTTCGTGAAATAGGGAATTTAAATAGCTTTCTAACACAGGTTTGTTTTTGTCTCTAAGTTAATTAGATTCCGAGCTATAAAGGATTTCGTAAAGATTAGGAAACCAAAAGTGGACATATTTAAAGGACCAGAAATGGACATTTAAAGGGCCAGAATGATTTTAATAATTAGTTTAAAAAGTGTTTAATTTTGAAATATAAATTTAGTAAGCTTTTAAAAGATACATAAAATAATTACTGTTCCGGAAATCAATCAGAAAATCAAATTAAAAATTAATCAGCAAATATGAGAATTTCTTATAAAGACACAATACTTCAATCTTTAAATGCGATTTTCTCAGAACTGGCTTTTACCTATAATTTGCGCGCTTTAAAAACGATAACTCAAAATATTTTTATATCACTATGGAATTTCATGAACGTGATATGTATATTGTTTTCTAGGGAATGTACTAAAAGAATTTTAATCACTAAAATATTTCCAAAATTATGACCTGTTATTCGGATAAGGCCATGGAAATTTTGGCTAAAATTTCAGGATAAATATTTAACTGGCCGTAATTTATTCATTTTTTTTTAACAAAAACTTAAAATTTTAGTACATGCTCTAGATAACAACATATAGATTATTTGGTATTAAATTTTTTCAAATATGTTTAATAGTTTTTCATGTAGCATGTTTTAAATTTTTAAAAAATGTTTAAAATTGTAGACATATTTAACATTTCCGAAGAATAATATTGGAATATATCAAATTTTAGTAGCTCAATATTAATGTTTCCGAAAGTGAAATAAGAAAAAATCGCTACAATGTATATATGCAGTGTATTTAAAAAAAGTGCTCTGAACGTGTTGTGGTACTTTAAAGGTTTTCTAGCACTTCAGTTTCTTCTAATCGAGTTACACAAGATAATATATAAACGCATACTTCTTTTACAAATACCAATCACCCTTCTATAAAAATAGGAGTTTTAGTTGTGCTCCTGGGAAAAATTCCATTATAGTTTTAATTTCATTGGTTGATTCATCAATGCACAATTCTTTCACTTCATTATCTGAAGGTTCTTCATTAAGTTTTAGACATACCAAATGGAGGTGTTTGTACATATTCCATTGTATTAATAATTACAGTGGTATTAATACCACTATCTAAATAACAGCATTTGTATTTATATATTCAGATGTTACAATCTGTGCATACCATTTGCCATGAACTGATGCAATTTTTCGAAACAACGTAATAATCATCATTTGAAGATGGTGCAATCCATTTATTTCTACCCTACTGCTACAACAGTTCATTTAGTGGAAATTTTATGCCATTTTTTAAATATTTTGATGTTGCTGCTTATTGCTTAATATTGCACTTGTTAATGCTAAAGAGTCCATTAAAAAGTTTGCCTCTTGAAAAGTTTGATAAACTTCCTGATCAAATCCATAGCTGTTTAAATTATGTGTTCCATCAACCCACGCACAATCAGAAGAAAATTCCTGACGTATGTTTTTTTAGTATCATTCTTAATCACTAACACATATTTTTTTAATGTTTTATGTGTATCATTATCAGTTCCCGGAGATTTGTGAAATAAGATGCAGCCATTTTCTGCTTTCATTTGCTGCATTTAAGCTTCAATACCAATGCTGTCATTTTTATGTTAAATAGCATCTGAATGCAATCTGAGTTCTTAATGTTATGTAGACCTTTTTTTTTTGTAGTCAGGAGTAAACTTTGAAGATCTCCACCAGTGATTGAATCTCTGATTTTACCTAAAGTGCTTTCGAATGGTATTTTAGCAGCAATCTTGGATGAAGCTACTTGTTCTTGTTCAGTTTTGGTGAGAGTCAAGTGACCAAGATCATTTTGGTGTTTAAGGGGAATTGAAACGTATTTTATTCATCACATTCCTTGATTATTGAAGTTACGACTTACTGAAGCTGGAAAATAATGATTTCTTTTATTACTGCCTTGTAATTTCAAATAATGTATAGTCCTTTATTTTTATAAACTAAGTCACATGAACGATGTCATAAGGCTTACATCAGAATTATGAGACCACAAATAACGAAATCTTGTTTTTGTTGATTCTTCTACATTTTCTTCTTCCACAATTCAAATTCTTCAGTTAAATTGAGTTTTAAAGTATCCACAGTTAAGTCGATATTATGATCTACGAAATGTTCTTCTATAAATCTTTTAAATATATTAATTTTGTACTTTGGCACTTATGCAAAACTATTTCATAAACAATCTGAATATGTTTCCTTTACATGTATTATTTTAAATATTTTTTTTTTATTTTTAAACTAATGTTGCAAATTTTGCAAATAATATTCATCAGATTTAACGTCAGTATCACTATTCCTGGAAATATTTTGGAATATTCTATCCATACTTTTAAATGTGTTTGCTAAACATGTGTTATCTATCTCATCGTTTTCTAAAGTAATATTTGATTCTTTGCCAACATCACATTATTCTTCATCAGAATAAACACTTAGATTACTTTAAGAATCACTTTCTGGTCCTGAAAAGGGCCTTGTTTTAATGATATGAAAGACATTTCCCAACAAAAATTAACAAATGAAATCCAAACAAAACTCTAAACACAAATAATGGCGCTTAACTTCGTAAAGCAAGGGACATTCGCGAAACATCTGATTGTTTTACAGGCGTTTGTTTATGATTACCTCAAAGTATTCTTCTTCTCTAGAAGGTTTGCACAGCTTTGTACCCCAAAAGCGGCCACGACGTATATTTTCTCATAGTAGAAACCACTTCTTTTTCTTTTTACCTAATGGGTGGGTTGACGGATTGGTCTTAATCACTCGAAGCCCACTCCTTGAAGTATTTTTTTTGAAAACCAAAACTGAAAGTGACTTTTCACGCCATATATTTAAAACATTGGTTATTTTCGCTAAAATTCAGCTCTAAATTTTAATAATCTTTGCATTTGCTACTTTTGAAATAAAATGCAAGTTTATATGATAAATATTATTTTTAATTTTAGTATTTAAGATAACTATTTTAGGATTTTATTATCCCAAAAATTTTAAATTTCTAAATACTTTTAAATTAATTTCTTATGAAGCTTGCCTCCTTTCCTAAGTTTACTTTAGTAAATTTTCCTTCTCTTTTCCTAATTATTTACATTTACTTCAGCTAATTCAACTCAGTTTTTATTTTTTGATACTTTATCAACTAATTATGATTGAGATAAGCACATACATTTCGACAAATTTTTATTACTTAATCTCCAATGATAACGCTCTTACTTGTTTTCATACAATCGAAAGGTTTTTCATAATTAATCATATTTTTCACAAGTTCTAATCTCTCAAATTTATTTAATTTATAGTTTTATTTTAGTGCATTGCGAAAAAACATACTGAATGTTATATTTTATTTCATGTTATATTTTATTTATTTTTTGCATGTTATATTTTATTTATTTTTTGCATGTTATATTTTATTTCATTATCAGTTTAATTTCTTTTACTGTGCATTTGAAATATTGCTAATAAAACAAAATTACCATCTTAAGGCAATAATATGAAATGATTGTCATCTAAATTAGAGCTACTGGTTTTGGTAGGAACCACACTTCCCAGAAGTCTATAAATTTGTTCATTTGATACTTTGTCAACCTGTTGTCTAAGAAATAAATTTTATTGTGATATCTCTTATCTTTCTTGGGGTTACAATTTGGATGGCCAGCAGTGTATACAGAATATACATAGGAAACAGTATCAGTTGAAAGATGGTGCTTGTACAAGGGATTAGTTTTACAACACATTCCAGATGATAGCGATACATTACAGAGTAACATTTTTAAGAGGTTTTTCACACTGTGGAATTGCATTTGTGAACAGTTTTAAGGAAAGAAATTTGCGTAATACCTCATGTACAAAATGTATTACTTATAAGTACATATCTGACTTTCAAGAATGGGTAAATGTAGTTTACCACCAACTCAGATTGGTGACTGCGATTGAGTTATTGAAGTTATGTGAAATGTCAGTCGGATGAAAGATGTGATGTACGCATTTATACGACTATTCTGATAATATTTAATACAAAATATCATCATCTGTTGTCTTACCGAATATATTCATTCGACTTCTCTTTAGTTGAAAATGTCTCAACAATGGTTATTGAATTAACAAAGCTTGACACAATATAAATACAGTGTACAGTCGTTCATGCAATCCCAACACACATTTGTAGAGTACGGTTACATGAACGGCTGTGTGTATCGGTCATCTAATCTTAATATTTTTTCAATTTCATATTTAACTGTTAAGAGTTTCAGCAGGATCAGCAGTTATGGCTCCTGCTCCTGGATTTTGCATCACTGAAAAAGATTTAAAAAATACAATGTTAAGAGGAATGATGATAAACAGAACTACAGAAATGGCAATGATTAAATTTTTTAAGATCATTTTCTGTTCTATGTACATTATTGGTTTCCTTCTCCTTAAAAGCATTGTAGCCTTGGCATTCTGTACGCATGCATTGTTATGGTGATACATTATCTCAAGTTATCAACAGAGAAGCGATAGATATACATATTTAAAAATTTCCTATTGTTCAGAATACTATGTTTTAACCAAAAATCGTTAAACTTTTGATGTATGCGTGTCCATGACTTTGTCTTATCTTTGAGCGACATATAACGATAAATTTCAGTTGTGTGATGTACGCATTTATACGACTATTCTGATAATATTTAATACAAAATATCATCATCTGTTGTCTTACCGAATATATTCATTCGACTTCTCTTCAGTTGAATATGTCTCATCAATGGTTATTGAATTAACAAAGCTTGACTCAATATAAATACAGTGTACAGTCGCTCATGCAATCCCAACACACATTTGTAGAGTACGGTTGCATGAACGGCTGTGTGTATCGGTCATCTAATCTTAATATTTTTTTCAATTTCATATTTAACCAGAGAAGTGCTGCTATTATTGCTAGGTGAATATTTATTTACCCAAATTGGCCACTCCAAATTTTTTGAAACATTAAAAACTTTTCGATGGCTTGTATATTTTTGATAAAACTTGCCAATTAATTTATTGGGGGCTAATATTTTTCTATAAATTTATAACAATGTCATATTTAATGAAATAAATTACATCTGCAAAAATTATAAATTCATTAGAAATCAAATAAAACGATTAATTAATTATCTTAAAGACACTAATATTCCTGTATATTTTATTTTGAACTATGAGGGAGGTAGGAAGTAACTCTTTGAACTTAACTCATAATTTTTGAAATTACTTTTGGCAACCACATATTTATCCCAGTTTAAAAATAAGAGTTTTTTTATGCTGGTGTTGATATTCTTTTTACAGTTTTACTATACTGTATATATATATACATATATATATATTGATGGATAGATAGATTTCTTGCAAATGAACAAACGAAAAAAATAGATGCGCAAAATTTCGGTTTTTCGCTGTCTTTGTAAATAGTGAATTATACCATCAAGATGCTTTCGAAGTCCTTATAGTCAATTGAATGACTTGAAGTGTGGAACTTATTGTTGGAATAAGTGATGCTGGGGCATCATACTTAGCAATGGGCCGTCCCCATAGACATAACTGTGCTAAGGTGCTGGTAACAATGGCTACTATGAGGATCGACGAAAGGTAGGCTTAGGAGGGTTAAGCTGCACATATTCGAGGCAAAATTGGATGGTTGTTTCACAAACCCTAACTGCTTCTGTGGTATCATTATTACTATTCAAAGTACTTCAACCTCTTCCATATCCCCCGTTGTATCTTTCACCATTTCACGCCTCTTGGCTGATGCAAGATTACTCTCACAGCTACCTTTAAGGTATCTACATTTGACCTCACAACATCGTTGGAATCGTTTGAAGAATGTTGAAACCGATCATCACGGTTAGACTGGCATCGCATTGTGTTCAGTAATGAATCCCGTTTTATTCTTCTGTCTGGAGCGGTTGGCGTCAGTGGTTTCAACTAGCTTTTGTTTTGCAAAGGCACATTGATATAACCCCTAATGTGATGGTGTGTGGTACTATCTCATACGATAGCGGATCACCTCTAACTATCTTCTATGCATTTTTAATAGCTTAACGATATGTTTATACCATCTAGCGGCCGGTTACATTACCCTTCGAGGCACGAAATCCGGGAACAGTTTCCAACAAGATAACTTCAAGCCTCATACCGCTCATATATCTCTGAGCTGCCTTCATTTCGTTGCACTCTTCCTTGGCCAGCATCTTCACCAGACTTTTCACCAATCGAATATATCTGGAATGTGGTATACTGCCAGATTCATTCACGCTAATATATCACAGATTTGGAACAAGATCTATTAAATGCCAGCCAAAATGTATGCTAGGATAACATTAGGACGCTCGTTACTCTTTAACGAGATGTAAATAAGCATGTATTGCTGCCAAAGGCAGTTCCATTAACTAATAATCTGAACATTTAAATTGTGTCTGTGAGCCTTAGATGAATCATATGGCCTAGATTTTTTATGATTTTATAACCTGCGTACAAGTTACATATTTAATTTCATTAAAAACAGCCAATTCCATTTTAGTTCAACGATTTATGTTCAAAATAGTGTACGAATGTTTAATAGAATGAAAAGTACTTAACTTTGGATTTTTTCTCGTTTTGAATACCGCCTTAATAATTTTCACACACATAACATTGAATATCGGGAAATATATTAATAATTTGTTATCATGCGATTATATTTTTACATAAAATGGAAACTTACGCTTCTTCTTTCATATATGTTAAGAGTTGATAAAAATATTAATAATTATATAAGAGTTGAAATACAAAATATTATATAAGCCCATGTATAGGAATTTGAAATATGTTATACGAAATATGTACTTTCTTAAATGGATTAAAATTAATTTTATATTTTTCCATTTACATGAAATAAAAAAGTTAGTTAACTCCTTTGATAAAATAAAAACAAGACATTATAAATACGTATAAATGCCAAATTGAGTTTATGAATATCATATACAATCATCAAGCTAAAATAAACACTTAATTACACGACGAATATTCAAATTTTGAGAAATAATAATGCAATGTTAATAAAAAATATAAAAGTATCATTACCAACATATTAATTTCACCGTTTTCAAGCCCAATAAAATCTTTCGAAATTTTTTCCAAGAACCGCTAACCCATGCACAAAAGAAGGCCATTTCATTAAATAAGCTCATTACCTCAAATTGAACAGCTTGTAAATTAAAGCTAACCGCTTGAATTCTCCCTAGATTAACATTGACGGGGACTCGCTTTAATGGACAATGTCAGGAAGTGGAGTGATTTCGTTGTCATTATTCAATTCGTGCATAGTTAAAAGCAAGTTACATAATATATATTTTATTTACTGAGTAGGTTTTTCAATTATTCAATATATTTCTTTGAAGATTAAAAGATTTAATGCTCTTATTTTAAAAATTACAAACAAACTTCAATTTTATTTTCCAATTTCTTTATATTAAACTTTAAAGCATTTTAAAATAGGGATTAAAACACAGGACTGCCATATACAGATGTAAAATCAGAGTACTATGTTTACATTTAGTAATTAACAGTTTCAAACTTCTTACTCTACATGAAAACTGCAAATTTATGGTTGTTTCAACAATTTATTTTTATAGTTTAGGACAAAAAAAGCTGTTTTTGGAACTTTATGCTCGTAGGTTGAGTAAGATTTATTTTAAAATTGAAACCTAACAAAAATATGATATTCTCTGTCATTTTATATTTTCTTGATGTATTTAAAAATAACATAGTTATTAACCAATAGCATACTTAAAAATTTATTAATGGTTTTAAACTCAGAAAGTAGTGAATTTCATCGTATAAAGACCAAGGATGAACTAACTTAAAATTAAGTGTAAAAATTATTTTAAATTATATATAAATAGTAAAAATTCTAATTTTTTAATGATTTATATCTTATTAGTTCTTATATTTATATAAATACACACACATAAATATTTGTATTTGTAAGCACATGCGTATGCATTTAAAATGAATTTACTACAATTAAAAAGTGTTTATTTATTAATAAAGTACAATTTTTCTAATTAATTACTTACCTATTTTAAGATATTTTTCTTTATACTTCAATCTAAAGCACTTTTACTAATCTTTATTATTACTAGCACTTGGTTATCATTTTTCATTAAAAGAAAAAAATTACTTTTTTGAAGAAGAGCTATTTTTATTTCAATATCAAATCTTGCTTAAAAAGTCCCGAAAATCATGATTCTGAAACGTTAATTAACATTATTATTTGAACTTATGTTAATTCAATTGGGAATCTTTCTTAATTAATGGATGCTTTAGAAACTGAAAGCCTTTCCTTTAATTTACAGTAACAAAGACTCCCATTTCAAAGATAAATAAAAATTGTAATTAGCTTTTTCATTTTGAAAACCACCTGCTTTTTAAAATACGAAAAGTTTGTTATTTAAGAATAATGACATGGATTTCTCAAGAAATTCTGAAGAAAATTGTTAATATTTAAAAAAAAATCTTTAAAACAACTCGGAAAATATTTCCTCTCAAATTTTTATGTTTGTAATTCTTTTCCAGTCCAGCAATTAAGTACAACTTAAGAATAATTTAATTATATGACAAGTAACAAAAAATTCTGTTCATTTTAAAATAATACAGTTTTTTTTATTTGAAATTTAATATATAATTGCCATGAGAGATGAAGCTTAAGTATTGTAGAAAACAGCATTTTAAAAATAATCAAAATCAAAACGAAATAGGGAAATGTATAAAGTAACTATTATAATTTTAAAATGGAAGAAGGGGGGAAAGTTAACAAATAATGAAAAATTTCAATAAAATGCCCATGTCAACAGCATCAAATTATGAACTTAGTTTTAAAAAAATATATTTCTCCACAAATTTTCTTGAAATACTTTTGTAAGTTTAAATGCTTTCAGTTTTTATGATCATCGTGTCATAATTTGTAAGACTACAGCATCAAAGTAAGAATACAAATGAAAACGGACCACAAATGTTGATGAGAAGAAATAAAAATCACTTATACCTGAGCCAATTGAGCATTTTCTTAGATATTTATCTCGGTGAATTATAAACTTTTTCTACGGGTACTGAATGCAAACTTTTGCAATGTCAACTTTTGAAAATTATCCATATATCATTAAGATTTTTCATATTATTCTTAGGCCGGAAAATGATTGATATCAAAAGGTATTTCGCTTTATTTCATAACGGATAATAAGGAACAGACAAATATTATAAAGCCAAACGAAATGTATTTACAATATTCCTTAATAATTACTACTTCATCAAATTAACATTATTCATTTCAATATCATTATTTAAGTAAAAAAAACTCAAAACTAGAATTTAACGTTCGGGGTCAATTCAGTATCACAAACATTCCCCAACTGTATTCATAAATAAAGAAATAGGCTTTTAATTTTACAAATTCTGGAATTTAACAAAATCTGATGATATCAAGGACTTAGATCATTCTTTGCTTCAAGTTCTCTACTCATAGAAAAAATTATGAAGTACACAATTGCTTCAGGTATTGCGGTTTAAAATTAGCTTAAATGAATAACACCTCAATGGCTTATACATAAGATCCTGAAAGCTCATTGATTATTTGTTTTTATAGTATTTGTACATTTCTTTTCAGTTATTGGGGTTTTACTGCTATACATACATTGGCCAAGGAATTAGAAACCTTTGGTGTTTTCTTTTAAATGATTACTATTGGTTAAGAAGAAAATGAAAGGATTACATGTCATTAGAAGAGGCTGTGGTGGCCTAGTTGCTTAGGCATCGTTATCATTATCGGAAGATAGTGAGTTCGAATCCCGAATTAACTGAGGATCCATCAAGTTCACTAATGGCAGCTGGACACGTTAAAACTGGGTGTAGTTGCAATGTTCTTCAAATGAAATGATATCTCTGGGGTGGGGCAGACTATGTATTGGGGCTCTTCTGCTTGGTCCTTGCTTCAAAATAACGAAGACTCCACCCTGCTTATTATGTTGAACTGGTAGAACCCAACTCAGGGCTAGATACATGGAAGCATGCTGGTGTAACAACTTATCGTTGGGATATTTTCTTAAATACAGTGTAAGAATGCATTTCTTTATGAATGAAATCAGTTGGAAAACTGGAAATGTCTTCCATCATTTTAAAAAAATTCTTATTTTTCTGTCCATTTTAAAGAGACATGGATTTAGAAGACAGTAAATATATCTGGGTCTTCAAAATCTGCTATATCAAACATTTTCAAAGGTTGGAACCAGAACTCATAGTCCTTATCTAAAAGTTGTAAATGCAGTTTGAGAAAAGTTTTTTAATAACGTGTTTATTATTGTCTCCGACAAACTGCATGGCAGAATATGTCTCTACAGTCTTTTAAATGACAGAAATCCTCAATCAAAGTATAATTCGGGTGTATTTGTGAAAACCAGTCAATTCTGCCTGAAATACAAACTTTGATTGCAGTGGTATTGAGAAAGATGATTTTGGACACCTGAAGATTTGAAACTGGAATTAAGTTGGGAGAATTACGTTTTTTCATACTTTTTATTAATGTCAGATAGTGAATTTGGTGAGAACCTCACAAAGATAATGATCCATATTGTCTTACTTGCACTGTGAAAGAATCTGGTAGAAGTATCGTGTTTTAAAGTATGTTTTTCTGGCATAGAAGTGGTGCATCGTGAGATACTTAGAAATACAAACAGATCAAACCCCCCTACAATGCTTCATGATCTCACTGATGGTGATTGGCTCTTTATTTATGATAATACAACTACACATGGTACTAGAACTGTTTAAACTTCACCATCTGAACATCAACTTGGCATTCAAAACCTTTCTGGCTATCACAGAGCCCGAAACTGAAATCTATCGAAAATGTATGGAATGTGGTGGGGAAACATGCATTCCAATGACAGGACAAATACAAGGAATAATACAACTAAAACACATAATAGATCACAAAATATACACTAAGACAAGGCAGGTGAATACTGTACATAAAGGTAAAAGAAATGGCCGGAGCTATTATTCCAAAAGTTCTTTGGTTTGCCAATAAAACTATGATTTAGAGCTGCCAATCAATGCAGAAGAATTGTGGAGGTGGGTCCTATTCATGGGCTCTGCCAAGTTGCATAGTGGATAGTCGAGTGTGTTTAAAATGCCCATGCGGTAGAAGTGTCTAGCCATCAGAGTAAAAATTATTTTTAATGTATCAATTTGACTTTTTACTACTGTTTTCAATGGCGAAATTGAAGCTCTTACTATGGCTATTTAACTATCGATTCGTGGCAAGTCAAGACCCGTCAGGAGTCAAAACTGTGCCATAACTTCACGTCGTGGACCATCAGGGATATTAAATATTGGGGATATAAAAAATTCATAAGGTCGTCTTTCCACCGCTTGGCTTTTAACCTCTCTTATAGTTTAAAAGCTTGAATTATTTTAAAAACTTGTTTTAGGTGTGGCTTTATAGTTTACTAGGAAATCTCTGCGTGTCCTTGGCTGGAGAAGTCCTGTGCCCTTCTTTGCAAAGAATTGGTGGAAAGACAAATACAGCAGCATTTTCTTCTTACGCCTAATTTACATGCTATAAAAGGTTGCATAGACAATAAATGGCATTCTTTAGAAAAACAATGCACTACAGAACAATGTAGAATCAATGGTTAAATAAAAAAAGAGCTATTATATAAAAAATTTAAATTTTCTAATAAAATATTATTTTGGATTTCTAATTGATTGATCAGTAGGTGTATATGTGGTATACATGTTATTGTAAATATCACATCAATCATTATACAACTGTCTTTGTATTAGGGTTAATAAGTGTAGTATATAACTTAAAATAAACTCAACGAAAAATATTATATAAATTAATGTGTTAAACCTAAAATAAATATTTAAGAATTTAGTTTATAAATACTGCATATTTATGAAATTTTATCGAGAAAATTAAATTATTTTATCTTTATGGAACTCTTCTAATTTTTAAAGAATATATTTCATTTAAAATAAAAGATTAGAGGTAAATTTGCTTAATAAGTTAATAATTTAACTATCAAAATGAGATACAAAAATATTATGTGAAAAATTTATTTAAACAAAAAAATGTTTTTAATTCCCTGACTTTCAAATTTAAGTGAAATATTTATTCGTAAGGAAAATATTTCAAAACATGAGTCACTGTTTTCATAATACATAAGGTAGAGCACTCAAGAACAAAATATTCCATTAAGTTTCAACTGTTTTTCAGCAGTGATTCTAGAATTCGGTAGAACAGTTTTAAATTATATATGTCTTTACATTTACTGTTTGTATTTACGGACTGAACGAATTCGGGACATTTAAATACGCTGTTTAGGAATTTTCTCAGTTTTTTATGAGTTATAAATGTGAAACACATTACCAGAGTGTTTCGTGTTTTGATATACATTACCATGAAATATATTTTACTTCATGCATTTTCAATGCTTCCTCGGTGATTTGTGAGTTTGAATAACTTATATTAAAAGTATTAAAAGAAAGATTCCCCCCCCACACACACACAAATATGTATATATATATATACATATATATGTATATATATATATATACATATATATATATGTATATACACATATATATATATATACACATATATAAATATACACACACATATATATATATACATATGTATATATATATGCATATATATATATACATATAGGTAGATAGATAGATATAGATAGATAATAGATAGATAGATATATTTCACTTTATTTATAATATTCGAGTTTTTAAATTCAAGACAATTTTTTAGCAGCTGAGAGACGATGAGTGACCTAAAACATTATTTCATAAGATCATAAAATAAAGAAAAAAGTAGAAGATGAAAAAAACAGAAGTACACTTTATTGAAGAGTAAAATATTTTACCTAACAAAGAATACGAGGTAATATTATGTTCAAATTGCAAAGAAAATACAGATTGACTTTAACTTTACGCCCATTGTACACTTGTGTGCTTCAGGTACACTTAATCAACATTGTCTTGTAACATTAAGAATTTTTCTATCTCAGTATACGTTGAAGTTGTCGAGACAAGTGATAACATATTAATTATACACATGTAAAAGCATGTTGAACTATTTCTTTGCATGAAAAATTCTTAATATTTCGACTACGTTTAGGTGTAAACTTTTTCAATACATATAAGTTCTTCCAAAGAGAGACAATTACTAAAACCATTTACTTCAAAGACTATTAATAGTATTAATATAAATAACAAAATTTATTTAAATTTTGCCATATATTTTTTAATTTAGAAGATAGTGGTACTAATCATTGCTATAATAAATAATTTGAAGTAATATTAAGCAATTTTCTAAAATATCTAATAGTGTGTTTTCTATTCATGTACTTAAAATTAAATTGCCTTTGTTTAAATTTTTTACATATTGCCCTCATCATAAAAAAATAAGATAGGATTTTAGAAGTTCAACCCTTTCATACTGAGTGAAATAATAGCTTTCAAGCCAAAAATTATTGATTAACAGTTACATAAATAGAGGTATGTCTTTTTATTATAAAGGCATTTGTCAGATAAATGTTTTCTAATATTCACATGGACTTTAATTACGCAAATTGCATATAAAATAGGTTGCGTTTTTTTACATTCAATTATTTTCTTTTACAATGAAACAAATCAGTATAGTAAAAAAAGATAGAAAGATATCACAATGCATTGGGCTTTTGTAATTTTTCCTATATAAAAATGGATCAGTGATAATAAATTATGGAGCTAACTGAGTTCAGTATGTTATTTTTTATGCATATAATAAAATTATTGAACTAAAAAATACATTGGAAAATTCCTTAGAAAAAAATATTGAGATTTATTTTACTTGGAATATGAAGTAAATATCGTGAATGAAAAATGCAGTTTAGCTTTAAGAAGCCGCAAGCACTTCATTTAGAAGAAATTAAACTTGTTTATTTAATTAAAAAGGATTTCAGATATAACTTCAAAGAAAAATTTGTTAAAGTATCAAAACTTTCTATGCAGTTTGATAATAAAGCTATAGAATTGAAAAATAAGAAATAAAAAATTTTAGGTTATGGAAAAGTCACGATAGTGAAATAAAACAAACTAGAATATTTTGATAACAAACAAACTTAATGATCTGAATTAATGAAATCTTATCGATTTATTAAAAATTTACTTAAAACCTAATTCTTTAAAACTGTGAATAAATATGATTCAAAACATCATTGCCTATTATTAATAATAAATTATTATTTAAGTATGAATCATGCATTAAAATAAATCATAACCATTCAATTCTTTATTATATTTTCTAAGATGTATAACACAAAATATATTCATCTAAATTATTTCATTCAACTAAATGAATAAATGCTTATATTATTTAAGGAAGTTTAAAATCTATACATTTTAAACTTCTTTAAATAATAAAAACAGTTATTCAATACCTCTAAGATCATTGAATATTTTTAGTTGATATTATATTCTTATTTCTCTCCCATAAGATACAAACTTCCTATGTTAAAATATTTCAAATAAATAAATAAAAGCCTGATAGAACTAATTTAAGTGTTGAAGAGTATTTATAGTTTTAGTCCTTCTTAGGTGTCTCAAATTTCTTTGAAACTTATATATATATATATATATATATATATATATATATATATACTTACAAATCATTTCTAAATTTTTAAGATATATGCATTGGTACTTTGGTACTTGTATTCTGTGTTATGTGAGAATTTCGAAAAAAAGAACTATGCATAATATCCAATTTGCTGACAATTTTCAGTGCTATTTTGTATATTAAATATGTAGTATATAATATATATTTTCGTTTTTAATAATTTATAAAGTTAAATGCGTGAAATAATAAATTAATATCTACTAGTACACTTTATTTATTTCAATTTTAATTTATTTTTTCAAATCTAAAACTACATAGAAGTAGCTTCACTTTAGTTACAAAAACTAGTATAAAAATTTTCTGATTTTTTTTTTTTTTAAAAAAATTGTAAATACTGATAAGAATAACGGTATTTCACTTGTCATCTAAATAGTCAAATGAGTGAAAATTAAATAGTATAAAATATTTAAAACTAAATAGAATAATAAGCAAATTAAAAATAAATATTGAAATTTCGTTGATTGTAATTATTTAAAATTTATTACTGATTTAATTATAAAATATAAATATTTTTTAATAAATTTGCAAAAATTGAATTTAAAAAATTAAAATACATAAATCATTAAAAACAATTTAACCAAAAGAATTATCTGTATAAAAATATAAATAACGATATTATTCCATAACACATAAATGACTAAATGAATAAACTGTTAAATCGAAGTGTACCACCAAGTCCGCAAATATTGTAAGCATGCATAAGAACAATGGCAATGAAGATTACATGAAGATTAATACTCATTCTTTAAAGTTACTCATTACATGTGCCATGCATATATTACTATTACTACTTTGGCCAAAACTGGTGTGTCTGAGGACGATGTGCCGTCGGCACCTCTCACATTTCAGGAGATTCATTCAAAGATTAAACACGAGAATAAAACCACTTGGATTATCCCTCCTGAGCATCATTGGTACCGCTGCGCACGTCCAGGTGCTTCCTTGGCTACTGGTCTTAATAGACAATAACAAAAGGCTATTGCCCGTTTCAAAATTGGCCATCTTAGTAACTTGAAATTCGTCGAGGGTAGGTAGAAATTCGAAATTTGCTCCCAGTGCTTAAATAAACAGGTCTCTCCTGAACATATTCTACAATGCCTTAGTCTCTCCTGAACTTATTCTTCAATGCCTTGGTCTCTCCTGAACATATTCTTCAATGCCTTGGTCTCTCCTGAACATATTCTTCAATGCCTTGGTCTCTCCTGAGCATATTCTTCAATGCTTTGGTCTCTCTGCGAGAGATCTGATGGAGAATCCACTTATGGTACTGGACTTTTTAAAAGTGTATGTGCTCATGGACCTGGTTTATCACTGCTGACATCGGGGGTATGCAACAATAACAACAATATTACTTCATAATATTGATATTGTGGATGCAGTGAAGCTATCACTTTATAGGAATAGAATTAGGGAAATCTATGTAGATCACAAGGAAAATTAAAGGATTGTCCAGCATATGATCTCCCCTAATTAGTCATTTTGTGAATGTTGATCTTTTCTTCTATAATTTGGTAAACACGGGTCAAGTAAACTGAGGACAAAAAAAATTTCAAGGTTGTATGCACTGGTATACTAGAGAGATGGGAAATAATATCACAACATAGACCCCACACGTTGTGATAGTCTCAGAAAAACCTAAAAACACTCATAGCGACTATGTGCTGTTTTCTATGATGATTCTTCCTTTTATTTTGCTAAGGATATCAACTTCACGATAAGGAAAAAAATGTTTATTGCAAAATTACTTTCTTACGTGTATTACTGTAAATGATTATATGCCAAATCCACAAATATGCAATGTTAAATTAAATTTCTGTATATTTGAAATATAAGTTGTGTATTTATGAATGGATAAATTTGTTACATATTTATTCTACGTTTCCATGTTGGCAATAAAGTGAATTTCTCAACATCTCTAAGTAATATTCACTGATGGTAGTTTTTTTACCCGAAAATATAAAATTTGTCTTCCGCATAAAAAGGATAATGCATCTTTGTCTAGACTGTAAGCATTTTTCCGAGAGAACTTAAAGTTCATTAAATCATTATAAATAAATTGATAAGAGAAATAAATTGTTCTCTGCTTTCTTATTTCTACTCATAACAGTTAAAAGATTCTTCTTTTCAGTTTTCCCCTTTACCCTATCGTTAGTCAACAGATTCAATTAATCATGAATAATTAAATTATTTACATTATTTATTGAATCTGTTAACTAAATTACAACTGCATTGAAAAGTTTAATAAACTAATAAATTAGCATAATCTAATGTATACTTTTTTAAAATAGTAAATTTTATTTTATTAGTTACTAATTTCAAATAAGGTAATTTCCTTTCCAGTTTTCACAAGTAAAGTTACCTGAAATCTTCATTTAACTCATATCCTCCATTGTTTCAAGTACATGATTTTTAAGATAAGCTTGCCAAAGTTAAAAAAAAGTTTTTTCGGTTATCATTGGTTTTGTATGTTTCATTTGCTTTTCCTTTTCATTATCTAAAGGAACTATATCCTTAACAATAGATTGGAAAATGAAAAATTTTTTATTCCATTAATTATAATAAAATTTCTGCTTAAGTACACACAAAATAACTAAATTCCTTGGCTAGCAAATTATGCCCAATTATTTTCCCAAAATGGAGTAACAATCGATTCATAACTTTTTTATGTATTTTGTAATCAATGTAAAAGCATAGAAAAATTTTCTTAAGCAATTTTTTCAATTTTCTGAAAACAATTTTACTCTTTAGATTCTGATAACACAGAGTAAATTCATGTTCACCACTTTTTATGAAAATTTCATTTGATTAAGAAATCTTAATGTTAGTAAAACAAATAGGTAGTTTTCATTTCCTTGTTTGAAATACTATGCCAAACTAGCGACTGCAAATCATTGCTTTATTTGAGGGTAGATTAATGCAAATTCAGATTGTTAGAATTCTTCTGACTTAAGTCTAATGGACTATAGTGTTTGGTCTATTCTGCAATCGCAAGTATGCTCTTATCCACATCGAAGTTTGGAATGCCTAAAAGCTATTCTTAAGAAGGAATTGGCTAAATTAAAGCCTGATGAACTGTGGCCCATTGCAGAAAATATTATGCAACGTTTAAGGCTCTGTATCGATGCCAAAGAGAGCCATTTTGAAAGTACTTAAATATGTTGTAGCTAAGTAGCAAATAACTTAAGTAAAGTTAGTTTTTTTATTTTTTCAAATGCCGAACATTAGCGCCTGAGCCATTAGTTCACGGGCTCTCCAATACTTTTCAACAATGCCCTCATACTGAGAAAGAACCACACATTTATTTAAATGTTCAAAAGTCATTGGTTGACCAGAGTCACACAAAACACAGTCCGGGGAATCCACCACTCCAATCTTATAGGGATGGTCCCGCAAACAATCATGTCTAGTTAGACCTCTAAAAAGGGCCACCGCAGTCTTTCTTGGAAAAACGGGAACAGCTCTTTTCTTCTCCAAAATCTTCCATCTCTTGTGCGTCGTACGTGGAACCATATCTTGTTTACGAGCTTTCTTGAGAGTCAGGTTAACAATCAATTTATAGTTGAAGTTTTTTGAAAATAAATTCCATGTTTTTAGTTTAATACAATATATTTCGTCCACATGATAAAGTTGCCACCCTGTATTTTCTTTTATTAATATTTGCAAATTATAAAAAGCGAACAATAAAATTTCCGGGGAAGTTTCTTTGCATTGTTTCGCTTAAGTTAAAAACAGAAGACTTTTTTTTCTTGAAATTATTCATTGCTGGCATGATTCATTTTGAATATTCTCATACGAAGCATTGTTTGGTTATGTCTTTTGGTTTTCATATTTATTCTTATATTTAATAGCTCTGAAGGAACTGGTTGATCCAATAAATAATGATCAAATATATTTTGTTTGGTGTCGCGTCCCTATGGAGTCAACTGAAATCATTCCATGTGCAGAAATTACGGTCTTGGCAATTTGTATAGTTTTATCATTAAAGAGATTTTCCTGGAAGGGAAATTCTTCAATAGTCAGTAAACTTCATATGATAGCTGTTCAGTTAAAAATAGGTTCATGGATGAGCTCCACATCCGGGAAGTTTCTACATGATCTGTAAAATCTGGTGCCGTCTGTATTTACAGTCATTCCACTGAAGTGCTGAGTTCTAAGTCTGGAAATAGTGCTTGTAATAATCCGGTCTGCATTGATAACATATAATTGATATTCCATTTTGAGGTGTTTTCTTTTCAGTTTGTATCTAGCTATTGCATTGGCGTCTCTTAAAGTTAAGACGCTGGGAGTTTCCGAGTTAAGGTCTCTCGCCTCCTTTGCAGGCCTATCTGTTTCCTTATTCTCTTCAATGCCAACATGTTCAGGTAAAAAAATATATTTAAAATTAGTTTTAGAGTATACCATGTATGAACGCGCACAAGCCATATACACACTTTCACCACAGACATAAAAATTGGTTGCAATGAAGTAATATCATAAAAGCACTTAGATTTTAACGTCTTGTTATAAATTTATTTACTACGCATGACCATTAAACTTTTCCTCTTTTTTACAACATAACCTTATTTTATAATGCATTGTAAATGTATTATTTTCAATTAAATACTTATGTAATTTTGTATCAATTAATTTTTTAGATTCAGTTTTGTTACAATATATATATATATATATATATATATATATATATATATATATATATATATATATATATATATATATATATATATATATATATATATATATATATATATATATATATATATAAATTTAAATTTACATTTATATAATTTCAGTACGATTTTTTACTTTACAAAGTTTGTCACACCATAATGTATATCAATTATCCTAAATCAAATTATACCTAATAAAAATCTATCAGAAGAATATATATTTTGATTATTCAAAATATGCCAAAGATAAATTATTACTAAATTACAAATTCAACTATTGATATAATTTTGTTTGAATGAAATATGAAGAAGAACTAAAATCGGAAATGATAATAAATGTGCTGCAAATAGAATAAAAAGCAAATGAGATGAAGAAGTTTACGAAGAATTTCAGCTTCATTAAAACTGTTTTGATTGAAAACACTTAAAAAAATATCATAAAATCATTTGACTTTTGAAAGAAGTAAAAAATCAAAATAAGGTTTTTTATAAAATTATTTTTCTACAGAGACAACAAAGAGAGAAAGTATGGAAAGATAATTACGCTGATATTTACCTAAGCAAACTGTATGTAAAAGTCCCTTAATACTCCAGATGTCAAAAAATAAGTATTATATTAATCATAATTTTTAAGCTCTAAGTTAATAAAAGTAATATTAAATACAATACACACAAATTTAGATTAATAAAATGCACTAAATAAAAAATAGCCAATAATTTGAAGGAACATTTGAAATGGCCTGAAAATAATTATCAAAATTTATGCATAAATATTTTCCAATTATATCAACAAATATCATAAAATATTAATAGGAATATTTATCTCAATAACAAATATATATTTTTTATATATTAATATATATATTTTTTTAAAATTAGATAGAATTTCTAAAATCTAGAAATTTGATTTCCAAAATTGTCAAAGAAATATTTTTCAAGACTTTTGATGATTGCGACATCAAAAGTCTTGAATTTTGCAGAGGCTGTGAAACTCAAGTAGTACTGAATTATTTATTGAAGCCATGTCAATGAAAAAAATATCTTAATTCAAAGTTATATAGTTTATTTTTAAACCAAAACTGCAATGGGAACTATCAAAAAATAACACCAAAAGTTTTCGATACCCTCTCTTGCTATATCCGGAAGAAACAATTTCCCATTCTTTTGGAAAAAGGAAAGACTGAAAATGCCTGATTCTGTTCCAAAAATGTTATAATCAGTATGATAAGACATATGCATGAGTATGCATAATTTCCTTGTAAACAAAAATGTTTACTTTAGAAGGAGCCAATTTTTCACTTGGTACTTTCATGATGAATCTTGTAAGATTTTATGTCTCCCAAAGAATAAATAAATGATTCTTTTGATATTTTTGAAAAACTTCAAAAGGGCATTAATATCAATATTTGGACAAAATATTTTTAAAACTTTTATGCTATTTAATGCAGTAGCTTGTGAAAGGTAATCGTATGAAAATAAAAAATGATTATTCCTAAACACAAATTTTATGCTTTCAATCTACAGTTTTGTGTTTATTTTCAATACCCTAAGTTGAAGTTGAAGTCAAATAGAATTTCTTTTCTAGAACAGAAATCATTTATTACATCCAAAAATGTATCGAATTGTTTTATAGATCATAATTGATTTTTGATAGAACACTTCAGTACATTGATAAACAAGAAATTTGTTGGGAATCAAAATTTATATATCAATCAAGCGATGATCATATATGTCTTTCATGAGATACCTCACTATTTAGTCCTCAAATTGCGAATTAGATATGAATTAGTAAAAAAATTTGCAAAGTTCTTAAAATATTTACAACTTGTTTTAAAGTTTAGATATTGATTTGAAATATTGTTTTTTATTGACAAGTGTATAAAATTAAAACATGACGATAAAAAGTGCGAGATATTTTTTCACAAATTTAATGGAAGTTATTCAGAAAATACAGGCAAGGTGCATTTCATGACGCATGAAGTAAAATAGGAAAAAAAGTACTAATTCCTTGGCTAGTGTGAGTGTGTTAATCATCAAGAAAACATAATTGATGAACCATAATTGATAAATAATTAATTCGTCATAATAATTTAATTTTAAGCTTTAATATATATATATATATATATATATGTATTATATATATAATGTGTTTAATGCTTCAATATGTAAAACGTTTTTTGAACAACTTAACGCATAAGCTGAGGATCATCCCAAAATATATTTGAAATCTAAAATATATTATGTTCTAAAATATATGAGTTTCCTTTTTAACAATGGCATGGTTCTTGTTATAAAATTTATTTCATATACCTACATATTTATATAACTTTTCATTGATTAATCACTTTAAATCAGCTAAATATACTTACAATGCTTCAATTTCCACTGAGTAAAATGTTTTTTAGCAATATTAAGAAAATAAAGCTTATTTAAAAAAATTGATAAAATTGCAATTTTTGTTTTTTTTAATGATTCATTTAAAATAAAATTATTTCAATATTCATTATTAATCACATAAAAATTAAAACAGCGTTTTTTTGGATATTGAAGTGTTTCAATTAATATTCATAAAAAGGTAATAAAATTATTGATCATTAGTTTTTTTATTGATTTTCTTTATTCATTTACATAAGTGCAGAAATTGTTCACTTAAATTAAGAAACAATTTTTCTTGTCAAGAATTCATAATATCACATTAATTCTAAAGACCCCAGTGAATTTAAATTTAAACACTGAATACACATAAATTACTTTGGTGAAATAAATAGAATTCAGAATATTAATATTCATGCCTATGTTTGTGTCATCCATACCTTTTATAAAAATTTCTTTTATAAAGAACATTTTTTATATTTGAAACAAATTTTAGTTGCGACATTTCCTTCATAAAATTTGAATTAAATTTAACGCCAATTTCTCTTTCTTATTCATAATCAGTAAGTGAAGTTATAACTTCGAAATATTTTACTTCATGTAATACAGTTTAAAAGATACAAACTAATCATGGTAATGGAACAAAAAGTAATATCATAAGAAAATTAATTCAGGATAAAATGCCATGTAGTTTATCATACAGTTGGAAAAAGCTGTAATATTAGTTTATTCATTTAAACGCAAATGATACTTTGAAATTAAAAAAAGACTTTTAGAAATATCCGTTTACTTTTAGTTTATTTATAAATCAGATATGTTGTATTGAAATATATCTCGAACAACGCTGTCGTTGTCAAGTAGAACTGTCAAAAGGTAAAAGCAAAGATAATACTCTAGGGCAAAGAAAGATATCAAAACAATGTATAAGAAGCTCTAGTCTAAAAATAGATATTAATCTAGCAACAATGAGAATGCTAGCATCTGAAAAATAGAATTCGCTGTAGGAAATATTGGCAGATTAATGAATCTGCAAGAAATGTAACAAATGTTTCAAAACTATTTCTTTCATTGTGAAAACATATCATTCCATTAACATCTGTCACAAAGATTACATGAAAAACTTTTTTCAATATCACAATGAGCTTTCTTGACTGAAGAAATATTCAGCGTAACAATGTTTAATAAGATTATATCGTATTATGATTAAAACATTTTATAATTAATAATTATTATGATATTTTTTAATACATTAATCCATTTAAAATGCATCAACATAGAAAGGCATATAGCAAAACTATACTTAAAATCTAATATTAATGAGCAATTATTTTACATTTTTAATATATATAAATGAAAAATAGAATTTATTTTTATTACAAAGGAATATTTTATCAATGAATTAAATTTGAAAGGAAAGCACAAATTTTAAATGAATTCCTTTACTTGAGCCACTAATAGAAAGAATAGCATGCTTAGAATATGTATGCACATTAAGGAGTCCTAGCTCCACTGTCTCTCAATTAATGCTACCTCATCATTTGATCAGGGGCTGAATTTTATGAGGTGTCAAGATTTGTTTAGTCATTTTATTGACAGATACAGGCCCACTAGCAAGTAACTCAATAACCTGAAATATTAATACCCTTTACATTTTTTTTTATTATAAATTATAAATTGACTAAATAAGTAATGTATATTTATTATTCAATACAAAATTATGCTTAAAATAGAAGACTACCGTACTAAATGATGAAACTATAATAATTAAAATTTTGATAATTTATTAAGAAACAAGCATTAAATAATGTAAATACTTGTAGATGCCTTTATTTTCAATAATTTTTTTAAAAAAAAAATTATATTTTCTGAATTCGATTGAAGGGTATTGTAAGAAAATTAATTCAAAATTGTACTATTTGATACAAAACTTCTATTGAAGATGCATTTATTTTAAATGAAAAAGAATTCACAATGGAGTATGTTGAAGAAAACATTATACGAAGAAAAGCATCCATGCTTATGATTAGTTTTTACAAAAACTGTTAAAAACGTTTAATAGGAATTAACTTTAATTTAAACATAATGTAATGTCTCATGTTTCTATATATAGTATGATGCATGTTTCATTTAAAAAGTATTAAAAAAGAAATATTAGATCAGGGCTTCCCAACCTTTTTAGCTGGCGGACACCTTTTTCATTCAAAACTCCTCGGCGGACCCCTGTTAGTCAAGTGCAAAGTAACTAGTAAAATTCAGCTCGAAGCTCATCGGAATTGAAAACTCTATAATGCAAGTGCCATTTTTTTCAAAAATCCCGCGACCAGTTAAGAGTTTTTGAATTAATCATGAATGGAAACGACTTTAAAATAACTATGTTTCCATTAGAATGAATTCCCACACTATATTCAAATACTTGCTACTCGATTTACTCACATTGTTCAACAGACTAGACTAACCATATTTCTAATTGAGTGGAGGGGAATATATTGCAAAGGAAAGCAACATTCGTTGGATAATATTTTAATTTTCAGAATAAAAATATCAATACAAACGGAATTCAATTATTTATTAATTTATAGAAAATACAAACAAATACCTGACAAAGTTACAGTTTATGAACGTTTCCTACTCGTCGACGAAACACAATGCGTTCTTCTTTACTAGAAATGAGTCATATAGGAATAATAATTAATGTAAAGGTTGAGGTTGCTTCTGATGTCGCAATTTTTTGAAAAGTCAGACTCAAAACTTGACAACTGGAGACGGATGTGAGGTACAGCGTCTAGACAGCTTCGGTACTTAGCTTTGGTGGCGACATAGATGGAGAATCCAGATTCGCTAAATATGTTGTGGCAAATGGAAGTAGAACACGTTTTGCTTTTTTAACAAGGGGGTAGAATATTTTGTTTTCTAAACGTATCCAAAAGTGTGAGTAACCATTACTATCAAAAGTAGATTTCAAGGTTGAGTCTGTGGAAATTTCTATCAAAAACTCATATTTATTTGACGATAGAACATTCTTCTTTTTGGATACAGCGAATGGATTCACTACCCATTCCTGCTGCTTCAGCTGTTGGGAAATAATGCTCCAATGATGTCGTCAAGCTTCGGAGGTGTTCGAGGATTTCCTGAAAAATATTGTTCCAAAGCTGCAATGTATCGTCTTTCAAAAAATCGTTGAGAAAAGGGAAACACTCGACCTTCCCCTCCTCCACACTCTCTGCCGAAAAATTGATTCCCTTCTTGAACGCTCGAACTTTGTCGCTTGCAGTGACTGTTGTCATAGTTTTCCCTTGCAGTTAAGTATTCTTTTCGTTCAATGTGGAGCAAATATCTGTCAAATAAGCAAGTATACTTTACCAGTTTTCATCGTTAATAATCTCTGCTAATTTGGTATTTTGGTAGTCTTAAATGAAAGCTAGGACTTCTAAACGTAATTCATATAAACGAGCTAGTGCATTCCTACATGAGCGCCACCTTACTTCTAAATGGAGAAGCAGAGAATGATGAAGGCTTCCCATATCTTCCCACAGTATTTTGAAAAGTCTTAACTTCAACGGTTGTGATTTTATGTAATTAATAATTCGGATAAATTCGTCTAAAACTTTCTTGAAAGATGCAGGTATTTTTAAGTAGCTAAAAAGCATGTCTGTGCAGAACACAATGACTACTACTGCAATCCTTCGAGCTCTCTTTTATTTTTGTTATCACTCCGACCATTGGAACAGACATAGTTTATGAACCATCTGTGCACACATTGATGCAATTAGACCATGGAGTTTCGTTGGTTCTTAAGAAATCGTCCAACAAACGGAATGTTTCAGAACCTGTTACATGGACAGGTAGTGGTTTGCACAATAAGAGGTCCTCTTCGAAACATCCCGAGAATGCATAACGAACAAAAGCCAATAAAATCGCTAATCCCGCAACTTCAGTAGATTCACCTATTTGGAGAGAAAATGAATTGTGATAGATGCGAGAAACCAGAGATTCCATCACGTCATTTGACAAGTCAACTATCCGTCTCTTGACAGTATTGTTTGATAGTGGCACTGATGATATAAATTTTACTGCCTTTTCGTCTAACATACAAGAAACAAAAGAGCTAACACACTATTTTATAAGGCTTTCCGCAATGGTATGAGAATTGCCTGTCTTTGTCACCCGATAACTTACCAAGAAAGAAACTTTTAATGAGTTTTCATTAATTGTTTTTGCATGAATTTTCATTAATTGTTTTTGCATGAGTTTTCATGCAGTGTTGAGAAGTAGCTAATGCAGCTCTCTAATGCAATCTCTTTAGTAAGGAGGTCCGGTTGAGTACCCTTAAAATGAATACGCAATTTAAGTGGAACCATCGAACTTTTCGGAAGGACTCGCGTGCAAATTATAAACTGAGCTTTACTCTCCTCAGTCTTTTGATAAAGCCCATTTTTAAATAACTTTCGTTGTTCTTATTATTTTTAGTGATTGTACTTCCACGAGGTACTGCTACTAATCGAGAACTTGCGGAGTTTTCGCATAAAGAATCTGAGTGTGGCGCTTCATGTTGGCCGTTGTTCTTCATCCGGCCGTCCTCCTTCATCATCAATTTCAACCAGAAGCTTTGCTGTGAAGACGATGGAGAAACTGCTGGCTTTTTCAATTATCCCGGCTTCAGCTGTCGCTTCATGGTGGAAGTAATAAACTATGCAAAAAAATAAATGGTGCACACTCACTAAAATTCAATATTGAATCATATATTGAGAAAAAGTGGGCAACCATTGGCTGCACGTAAAGCGAAGAGAGCATACGAGGTAGTGAACACTCTGATTAGTCGGCTGAGCTAACGCCATTTTCGAAGGTCATGGATAAAAGGTTTCTACACGTCACAGCGTCGCGTTGTTCAAGGACGTGTGCACACCGGCTTAATGCACACGCCTACCCGTACGCGATCTAAGAGTTTGCAGAAAGTCGAGCAGAGAGGCTACATCCATACAAGCTGCTCAAAAATAGCCTGGACCCCCTAGAAAACGAAGACGAACCCCTAAGGTGTCCGCAGACCACACATTGGAAAGCCCTGTATTAGATGAAAGCAAATTAATTTCGGAGAGCAACAAATGTTATGTAGGAATAAGTGTCACTGATGATGAGACACAAAAGATAATTCTTAGATAAACTATGTTAATGGCATTACATTGAGTCCATTACTACCCTAACAGTAAGTTTCAATGAAAATAGTACTTATCTAGGAAATAATAAAATGATGCTATTTCAGAAAATTTTATAGCTTATCTCAAAAACTGAAGTATTCTTTCATAAACACAACTGAATATAATTTTATAAACAACTAATCCTTAATTTATGTAAAGTCTAATTGTTTACAAATAACTTTTTAGAACTGAGATCGTATATTATATATGTAATGATCTACACATATTTTCTAAAATAATTTTCTTAATTACGATCAAAAACTCATTATCTAAATTTTTTCTTAAGCTATACAAATTAAGCAAATTTTTCTGAATATATATATATATATATATATATATATATATATATATATATATATATATATATATATATATATATATATATATATATATATATATATATATATAATTGTCTTTACAAATTAAAATGGGTTTTATAGTATCCATCCATACAAGCAATAATTACATTGCAACATAGGATCACATTCCACTTTGAGAGGCAGAAAAGTAGAAATGCATCAAGAATCCATCACGAATTTACCGCATACAAATTTCCACAGAAAAGAAACAGCAATTGTTTCTTATTGGCTACCGATGAAAGCCAATGAAAGTAGACATTGTCTATTCAAATCGCAATCAAGATGTATGGTCTGACAATAATGTCCACTGTACAACCCTTCTTAGACACTAGTTGAAATTTTCCGTGAATATCTAGGCAGGTGTCCTTGGTGATTACTTGGTACGCCCATGCATCAGGACAGAACGCTTGACCAGTGCAACACACCGTATCTTCTGGGAACAAGTGCTTCCCAGTTCATTGCAGGATGTTCCACTCCCCATCCTGAGAGAAATGTGGTTTATATACGATGGAGCCTCATTACATTTTTCAATCGTGGTCTGAATCTTTCGCACGATGGATTGTATGTAGCGGATCAATGGCTTAGCCTCCTCGCTCATCGGACCTCAACCAACTGGATATTTTCTTCTGGGGGCATATGAAATCTTTAGTATACAAGATGTTTGTAAACTCAACTAAAGATTTCTTTTCTAGAATTGTTGTTACTTGGGACAAAATTAATAAGGCACCAGAAATCTTCGAGAGGGTGCGTCAGTCATTCCTTCGAGGGTGTTAACTGTGCACTGACACACATGGGTGGCAATTCGAGCACTTGTTTGAGGTTTTCACTAAATAATAAATATGATTGTGAAACTTTTGGTATTATTCATTCGCTTACCCAACACTGTTGTAAGTGTTGGGCAAGCACTGTGAAATGTGAATTCCTTTTTTTTTTCTTGTTCCTATGTAATTATTGCTTGTCTGGATGGGTACTATTATCTCTCTTAATTTGTAAAAACAATTTAGAATCAGTCTTTGTATTTGGGAAGTCCACTAAATTCCTTTGTCAGCCTCTTAATTTTGGAACAGATGCTATTATTTTTATAAACATTATATGTAGGTATAGTATACGCATATGCAGTACCAAATGAAACCACTCATAGTGCCAATTGGTGAAAAACTATGGAGTCAGCTTTGGCATCTCGAAAATGATATGATATAGGGGGTAAAGTGAATTACAAAGTTGTCGAGCATTATCGATGTAGGACGAGAAGACACCTCATTGACATAGTTAAGAAGAATAAAACGGTTAAAATGTGCATTTCTGTTTTCCCGGATCCCTGTTCTGAGAAGGTGACAAAACAATTATTTATTATAATATACCTTTTTATTTAAGCTATTCAAACATCACCCCGTCAACTGCAATGGACATTTGGATCCCCGCTTAAATTTCGCATTGCACACGTTGGAGCATAGAGGGTGACATGTTGGCACAAGCGTCTGCAATGTTTATTTAAGGATTCGTAATGTTTATGGAGGGTGTTCATATACCTGATGTTTTAGGTATCCCCATAGAAAAAGGTCCAGTTGTATCAGACTCAATTATTTGAGTCTCCGAATTCCATGATGAGGGACTGCTTCACTAAAAATGTCATATGAGCAGTTGCTCCCTTCATGTTGGAACCATACATTCCGGATGAAACACTAGTAGGTTCTCCATAAAATTGGTCATTACGTTCTACAGCAGTTGTAATTACCATGCATCTATTAAGGTAATATCATAAAGTTTTGGTTACAGTAAATTGCTCAACAAACGCGTAAATACCAAAAAGCATTTAATGTCAAACATCGATAAAAATATATAGGATTTTCTAGAGCCCATTAATGGGTGTGCTGCTTATTTTACATAATATTTCGGGAAAAGCATGCCTTATCCGTTCACACTACATCTACCAAGAATGTTGACTGGATTTGTATCTGAAGTTGCACCATGAATACCATCGCTTGACATCAATATCCATTAAAACCTGCAGAGGAGTTGGTTGGTAAGGATAAGCATCTGACTGTTATAGGATTTTCCAAAACTGGATTTTTGAGAGGCTACAGTGTTCTCTGATTTGACTTGTACTATATTTCTGGTATGCTAGTGTGCCATCCTAAATTTGCTTGTTTGCATATCGAGTTCCATTAGTCATACAGCCAGTCTCCCTTAAGCGTTTTTCAACAGATAGAATGGTTTGATAATAAGAATGAGGGCTTTGTTGAGAAACGTTCCCAGAACAACCTTTCTGCTGCTAATGTCTTGCGTTCCCAGAACAACCTTTCTGCTGCTAATGTCTTGCGTTCCCATTCATCGCACAATAAAACCATCTTACAATACTAATCATTGGAAAATTGCACCATGGACTTGACCAACAACAAAGTAGAAACCCACAAGATGTCTCTTATATGCTGGTGGCCTCAAGTGAACAGGTGTGACGTTTCTTAGATATTTGCATACAGAAAATATTTTGAATATTAAGTGCAAGTTGATGCTTGCACTTAATATTCAAATTTGCAAGAGATCAATAAAATAATGGAATTCTCGGGGCTTGAACAAGAGTCCTTTGGACCAGTAGTCGCAAATGATACCACTGTACTTCATTGTGATGTCATGTTTATACACAAAGATAATATTTTTTTAATTTCGCGACGTTAAAGTATAAGAAATCCCGAAAAGACAAACGTATGTTTTAAATGTTCTATTTTTTACATCCATGTCAATGAGGTGTCTTTTCATACTAAAGTGATAATGCTCGGCAACTTTGTAATTTACTTTTTACTCTTGTTTCATACTATTTTTCGAGATGCGAAATCTAACTCAGCAGTTTTCCAGTTTGTGCTGTCAGTGGTTATTTGATTACGCATATCCTATTTACTATACCTAGACACTACGTTTGTAAAAATAGTGACAGCCATTCCGAAATTAAGCGAGTGACAAATGAATTTTAATGGGAATCCTGTATATATATATATATATATATATATATATATATATATATATATGTGTGTGTGTGTGTGTGTGTGTGTGTGTGTGTGTGTGTGTGTATATATATATATATATATATATATGTATATGTATATATATATGTATGTATATGTGTGTATGTGTACACCAAATAATCAATAAAACCATATAAAGTATTTATTTAAGCCTGCAAATATTCATACCAAGGAAATAAAAACTAGAATAAAAGAACCACACAGAACTAAATATTCTCAAATTGTTATATTCACTTTTAAATTATAGAACAAGAGAGAGAGAGAGATCTTGAATATATAAAAAAGTATCATTTATTTTAACTTCATTTATCATAAATTAAAAAAATTTACATAAAATACAAATTTAAAGGTGATTAACATGCGAAGCTTATATATGTATATATTTTAATTTAGTGGAAAAAATAGTGAAATCACAAAATTTAATTTCTTGTAAATAATTACTTTTAAGAAAATCTCAAAGTACTGGAATTAAATTATCTCAAATACAATAAACCAAAATAACAAAGGTCATTTATTTATTAAACTGCGGACCGAAACTAGAATGAAAAATAAATAATTTGTGTTAAAATATTAATTATTACT